>CP135543.1:387061-479728 GCA_032402905.1 Khaya senegalensis
ATTTTTTTTTCATAAATAAATTATTTTAATAATTTTATTTTTATAAATTATTTTAACTTTTTACCTTTTCACTTTCTACTTTGTATTCAAGAAAGGCAATAAATATAAATTTTTTTTTTATGAAAATAAAATTATTAAAAATAATTATTTTGATAAAAATATTTAAAAATTAATTATAAATATAAAAAAGATTTAAAATAAAATTATTTTACAAATTTTTGTGTACAAAGTGTCTAAGCTTTTATCCCTGAAGTACTCTTGTCTCTGAAAGGTTTTGCCCTTTTGGTCCAATTTAACTCGGATGGTTATCTTCCAATGAAAAGTTCATAACTATGACCTTGTCAACGACGAATAATCGTACTAAGAATTTAAAAATGAAACTCTCCAATTTCAAGTTACGTTTATTCACGACCAAATCATTCTGCGAAGCTCTACGGAATCAAACGGCAAGAAGAGAATGAGTGGCCTGGGTGAACTCGAATTGTCCAGCTCCGAATTGGGTTTCGATCCACCCAATATCGAAGACTATCTCGCTTCCGGATCCTCCATTCATGAGTCCCACAGCAAGCTCCGTTTGTACGTTTTCAATACTGTTGCTTCTTCGACGTTCTTTTCATTCCTTCGGGTTTTTCTTTTTTATTGAATTGTTTGCTTCTCTTGAGTACGTAGGCTTGATTTGCTGGACATTTCGCCAACGCTGACTGAAGCTGCTGGTGCAATTGTGGATGTGAGTTTTTGATTTTCTGTTTGTTCCTCGAGAAAAAAAATATATATATATATATATATATATATTTTTAGGAAAATTTGAAGTGCTTTTGGTGAAAAGGCATAGAACAAAACACTGCAAACTGAATGTTGAAAAACACACCGTTTAGGCTTTTAGTGTTTTTAAAGTTGTTAGCTTGCTTGATTATGTGTGTTTGAGAAGAAGGTAGAGGAAGGAAATGATGAGTATTAGTGTTGCTTAATAGATTATACATTTGAGCTCAATCATAATTTTGGTTGGTTTTGACTTCATTATCATTACTATTATCTTTTACTTTTTGCAATTTATTAGCTTAATTGACTTTGTAATTGTGATCAATCAACAGGATTCATTTACCAGGTGTTTCAAGTCCAATCCACCAGATCCCTGGAACTGGAATATATATTTGTTTCCTCTGTGGTGTTGCGGTGTGGTCATTAGATACTTCATTCTTTTCCCCGCCAGGTTAGCATAATTTTTATTTTTTCATTTAAATTATGTTAGTCAGCTTGCTTCATATTGCTTTTCTAGCTGGCTGTGAGGGTTGATGGAATTTGCAGGGTTATAGTATTAACTGTAGGATGGATACTATTCCTCTCATCCTACTTTCCAGTGCATTTTCTACTGAAAGGACATGATAAGTTGAGGACAAAGCTAGAGGTATGAGTTTTTATTTGTTATGTTTAGCATTCATTGTAGTTTACCCTGCAAAGCTTTCTTTTCTTCCCTTCTCTCCAGTCTTTGCTAATAAGTGAACCGGCTACTATAAACATAAACAGTGTGTTTCTTGATCATGTTCTCTGAAAGTGAACTTCATTGGCTGTGGGATTTTTTTTGATATTGTAATGGTTAACATGAAGCATTCTTTTTGTCAACTTTGTCAGTCTTTTCCTCCCAATCTTTCTAATTATGCCTGTAGTTTGGTAAGACAGCTCTTATTAAAAGATGCAATTTAGTCGTATAAAGAAATTCCTGGCTTTGTAAAGACATGTATTTGACAAGTTATATCAAAGAAAGATTAAAATTTGCTTATGCATACACAACCACTCATACTGAGACTCCATCTTATCAAAAGTTCCACTGAATTCCCTCCGACTGTTTGAGTGTTATGTTCATGTGATATTTAGGAGCCTCCATGATGTGTGTTGTAGCAGAAATATTCACTACAACCACTAATACTGAGACTCCATTTTATCAAAATTCCCACTGAATTCCTCTCCCACCAATTGGACCATGATTTTTAAAAGAAGAATATTTGCGGACACTTTGAGTACATGCTCAATTGATTGAAATGATGGACATTAGAGGCATTAAAGTTAGTGGGAAAATAAATTTGGTCCTTGTCTCCTTGTCAGCTCTTGATAGATTATAGGATTTATCCTTTCATAATACCATTAATCAGTTTTTCAGTCACTTGTATTTTATTTGGACTGGACTGGTGTAAAAAATGTGGAAGTGGTAGAAGTATTAGCTAAAGTTTGTAAGAATATAATAGACATTGGCTAAAGGATGTTTACATATTAATAATCATCTTCTTGATTTCTTCCTTTTCTGCTTGTGACTTCTTCATACACATTGCATTTAATTCATTCCCTCTTGCTGATTGTCTTTGTAGAGGCGTTTGGTGGAGTTAATTTGCAGTTTCTTTGTTGCTTCATGGACTGGAGTTGTCAAGTACCACGGGCCAAGGCCCAGCATCCGGCCTAATCAGGTTAATCTGGCTATGAGTTTGATTCCCTCAAATTTTCTTATATGTAATTGTATTTTTGGCCCAACTATGCACAAATAAGGTCCCTAGGGTTGGATTTCATCTGCGTCTTCCTTTTTGATTGAACAGGTTTTTGTGGCCAATCATACTTCCATGATTGACTTTATCATCTTAGAGCAGATGACTGCATTTGCTGTTATTATGCAGAAGCATCCTGGATGGGTTGGTAAGCATAAAGCTAATTGCATTCATGGAATTTAGAGCTGCACTGTACTTAATGGAGAGGAAGCAATGAAATCTTTGTTTCATTTTGATGTAGGACTAGTGCAAAACATTATATTAGAGAGTGTAGGAGGTATTTGGTTCGATCGTTCAGAGGCAAAGGATCGTGAAATTGTATCTAAGAAGTAGGTGAAAAAAATTGGATAGCCTGATAGAAGAATATTACAACGTTGAGCATATAACAATAACCCAAGCTTTTATGATTCAGGTCAAGGGATTATGTGAAGGGAGCTGACAATAACCCTCTTCTTATATTTCCTGAAGGGACTTGCGTAAATAATAACTACATGGTTATGTTTAAGAAGGTAGCGGGAATTATTGTTTTGGGACATGATTTTTGAGTTTGTTAGTCCCACTAGTCTGATGCTTACTATTATTTCTCTTGATGATAATCAGGGTGCTTTTGAACTCGGCTGCACCATTTGCCCAGTGGCAATCAAGTACAATAAAATTTTTGTTGATGCTTTTTGGAACAGTCGGAAGTAAGGAGCTGGTCTATTTATTTTAATTTTCCCAAAAATATTCCATGTTGGTTTGTCACTGAATATAAATGCCTGCAATCAACCATATGTCTTGGCTCTCTTTTGATTTTATTAACTGGGAAATTATCAGCTTGATCATCTTATTTGCAGGCAATCCTTCACAATGCATCTGCTGCGGCTTATGACATCATGGGCTGTTGTTTGTGATGTGTGGTACTTGGAGCCACAAACGCTTAGGCGTGGAGAGACACCCATTGAGTTTGCAGAGAGGTAAATAATCTTCTTATTGAGTTGCAATCACTAAGCAATGGCAAATGTATTTACTCCTTCACGAAGACAAATAAGTTATTCAGAGAAACTGCAAAAAGGAACTGAAAAATTTCTTGAGTTGTATTTGTCTGATTTTATTTAAATCTTTTTCCCCAGGGTCAGGGACATAATATCTGTCCGAGCAGGTCTTAAAAAGGTTCATTGGGATGGATATCTGAAACATTCCCGTCCCAGCCCTAAACATAGAGAGCAGAAGTAAGTCAAACACCTTTTTCCTATAGCCCGTCTGAAAAAAACATAAATTCTCTTGGAGCTTGTTTTTGCTTCCTTTGTCTTTCTAAGTAATGATTGTCACAAAATTCACTCTTGCATTCTTCTTGCATATTAAACCACATAAAAAAAATTGAAAATTTCCTTGTTATGTTTTTGCTACTATTGTATGGCTCTGACTTGCTAGTAACATTCCATCTTGACCACAAAATAAATTCATTTCAAGAGTCAAGACCAACCGCATTTTTTATGTTTTGCTTGCTGAACTGGTTTCAGATACAGTGGTAACTAGACCTCTCAAGTTCAATTTTCATTTTGCTTTTGCAGGCAACAAAACTTCGCTGAATCAGTGCTTCGGCGCCTGGAGGAGAAGTGATTCATTATTTACTTTTATTCTTGTTTGTTGTGTTTGACCAAAGGACAGAATCATGGTTGTGCACTTGATTTTCCTTTTACTAAATATAAATACAATCTTTGATGTCAGACTTGGCCTTGACGTACACGTAACCCATTCAGAATGTGAGCTAATGTTCTTCCAATTAACATTTATTTACAATTAGAACACTGTATCAGTTCTGCCTAAAATGTAAACCTTTTTCTATCTTTTGCATGACTTGACTTATGAGGATGAAGTTAGATTCACATTTGCCTTGCATATGTGCATGTCAAGTGATATCCTGGCTATTATATAGCCAGAGTTTTCGGAATTTGGTGTTAGCCTTTTCCATCACTTGCATGACTTGACTTCTGAGGATGAAGTCAAATTCACATTTACCTTGCATATCTGCATGTGGATGTCCTGATTGCAATATACCCACAGTTTTTGGATTTTGGTGTTAGAACTGTAACATTAGCTGGTGGTTTTTTTTTTTTTTTTTTTTTCGAGATTCTGCATAGAGGATTCAATTGCTTGATAGCAAGATAGAGGATCATTTCTGTAACCATAGCTTGTATACAGCCCCCTTCTTAGTCCTTACTGTTGAATTCATGCATGTTTCTGCTAATTTTTCAGATTAATTTGAGATTGAGGCATTTCTACTGTGCTTTCGAAGCACACTTTTTCATGCACTCATGATACTCAAAAACTAGTGATTCTATTTCACAGCAATTGTGACTTCAAATGACAGACTCTAGTGCTAAACGGAGCCTTTGCCAGTTAGGAGGGGCTGATAATGACTGCAAGTCTCATTGAGACCTTTCATTTTCAGATTTTTTAAATTACAGGTATTTAAACTTAGTGGATTAACGATTGACCGGGGCATCTCCAGCCATGAAACCATTGACTTGTGTGCTGGTAAGAGCAAAACTTTTTCCAAGTCACAGACGAAAAAAGAAAATGGGAAATGGAAATGGAGGAAAAGTTGCTCCCAGTGTTCACATGTTTGTCCCATTGTTTAATCAAACTGTGTAAACAAACAATATGAGCTGTACTGCTTTTACTGATAATAGAATATTGGCCATGTTTGGTTCATTACTGCTTCATACAATGACGCTTAAACTGGCTCCAATATTCCCATAGATCTCATTAAAAAACCTGTTCTCTCTCTCTGCTATGTTTTATTTGCTTCTCATGCCCGTCTACAAAATTTGAATCCAGTCATCAGAGTTTGGCAGGAAAGCAATAGGGAATAATAACATCCAGATCCCAAATATTTTGTATTCTCTAACTAAGATTATCAGTTATCAATTCCCATTTCTCTAATTGGTAATTACTACAATGGTTTCCCTAATCAAGAAGCCAGTTGCTTTCATGATTTTGATTGGTGCCCATGATTCATAATTAATGCATCAGAAAAGTCATCCATGTGGGATGATTGATTCACACTAATTAAATTTTATGAATTTTTTTATTTATTATTAATAAATAATTTTTTATTTTATTAATTAAATAATTTTATTATATTAATTAAATTAATTTATAATATTATTTTATTTAAATTTTTTTTTATATGAAATTTTATACTTAGTTATTTTAATAAGAGAGAAGGACCCATTTGATATAAACTGCAATCTATGTTTTTTTAATAAAAATATAAAAAAATTTAAGAACCTGGTTATTATTATCCAAAGGAAAAATCAAAATGGAACCGAGTCTTTAGTCCCAACCATCGGTTCAAAGTCTTCTCAACACAGTCCCGAATTTCCTCGTAATAGAAATTTCCCCTCTCCTTCTTTCTTCTTCCTCCTCAGCTTTTGCCTTCTACTAGAGCTCCATGGGCAATTCCCACAAATTTCTGCTTCTTCTTTTCACGCTCACCTCGCTCACCGCCATTTCAACGGCACAAGACTTCAAGTGCAGGTCTCCTGCAAGATGCCAAGCTCTGGTAGGCTACGCTCCAGTCAACAGAAGTTCCATTTCCGACATTCAATCTCTCTTCACCGTCAAAAACCTCCGCAGCATTCTCGGCGCCAACGATTTGCCGCTCGACACGCCACGCAACTTCACCATCGAAGCTAAGCAGGTCGTCAAAGTCCCCATCCCCTGTCTCTGTACCAACAACACAGGTGATTTTTTTTTTTCTCTTTCTTCTTCCTCGGGTGAAAAATGTTAAATTTTTTTCATTTTATTCCTCTGCCATGACAGCCCACTATTGACATGACCGCTGTACCTGTGCTGTCTTTATCTTAACGTGTAACGTGGGACGCTCTGTTTCCCATGTCAGTTTGACAAGACGTGACATACGTACTCTTTAATTACACGTACATTTATACGGATGAACCGTATAATTTTTTTTTTTTTTTTCAGGTGTGTCCAACAAGGTGCCAATGTACACTGTAAAGAAAGACGACGGGCTAGATTTTATAGCAAGAACAGTATATGGAGGATTGCTGAAGTACCCGAAAATTCAGGAAGCTAATAATATTGTCAACGCAGACGTGATCCAAGTCGGCCAAAACCTGACGATTCCGTTGCCCTGTAGCTGCGATGATGTTGAAAATCAAAAGGTTGTGCACTATGCACACGTGGTGGAATCTGGGAGTACGCTTGAGTTGATTGCTCAGCGATTTGGAACTGATAAACAGACTTTGATGAATCTTAATGGCATTTATAATGATAGTATGCTTTTTGCCGAGCAACCCATTGATGTTCCTTTGAAAGGTATCATTTCTATCATTTTCAGTTTCTGGGTTTTTTTATCTTTGTTTGCTTCCCTTTACGATTACACTGAATGTCAAGTGCTCTTAAGAAAAGCAATTCCAATTAACAATGGTTACACGAGGGACCATGGACAGCAGTACACAGCATTTAGCAGATCTTGTCCCATCAAATTATGAGGCTGCGTCTTCCCACCTTGCTTGTTTCTAGTATAGTTGCCTACTGCATTAAGTTTCGGACAATCTGAGCAATTTATTAGTATGGTAGGCCGGCCAGTAGTAGTTACAATTGATAGCTTGTTACTTAGGATGTTCTTATTTAATAGGTTGTAGTGTTATGGTCAACATTTTCCAGCTGCTTGTGTAAATGCATCATAACTGTGCCCTATATAGTTGACTCGATTGTCGGTCAATGTTCAAATTGGTGTGCCAGTTGATGGTTGCATGCTCATTTTCTTGAATTATATTGGATTGTTATGATGGCAAATCTACAAGATTTTGGATTTCATCTCCATTTCTGGTGATGATTTGTCATTTTATAGGCGTCTAGATCACTTGCTTGAGTTGTCTGTCTTAAATTCTGTGCCTATTGTGGAACATGTATATGTAAAACAAGCAATTTTGGTTTGCATAACATGTCATAAGTGATCTATATATTCAAGCTTAAGATTACAATTTAAACAGAATGCGGAGGTAGTGTGACTTGCTCTGTTAATGATGTTCTTCTATAGCTTAGTTATCTAATTATATTTTAATGCTAATATGCAGCTTGTAATTCATCTATAAGAAGTGACTCATTAGACAGCTCTTTACGTGTTGCTAATGGCACTTATGCTGTTACTGCTAACAGTTGTGTGAAATGCGGGTGTGATTCTGCAAACAACTGGGCGTAAGTGTTTTACTCAATAACTTGTGGCATTGAAGTTTTCTCTCCCCTTTAGATGATTTCTCACGGATCTTGTTTTTTGCAAAATTTTCTTGCATGGTCAGATTAAAATGCGAGCCATCCCCCATTCAACATAACTCCTACTGGAAAACATGCCCATCTGTGCAGTGTGAAGGTTCAGACTCTTTATCCAATGGCAATGCCACTTCTAATGGTTGCAGTCTGACAGCCTGCACCTATGCTGGTTACACTAACCAGACTATCCTCGCAATTTGTAACACTCAGTCCACCGGTTCATGTAAGTCAGCGTTGCCATCGCTTCCATTATTTGGGCTTTATTGGTTCTATTAAGCAAGTTGTCTACAAACAAGAGCATCTTAAACCCCAAATGCCCTCCAAATTTATGTTTTGACTGTCTCAGTACTTGATAGGAAACATTTTAGTGAGGCTTATTGTAAGAGCATAAAATCCTCTTGCATGGAATAATTTATGCAATGAACGAGCTGAAAGATTCCTATATCTACAATATTACTCCATCACTAGTTTTCTTGGTTGGGAAGTTATTGCCTATTGAAAGTTTTTATCATCGACTGAAAACTCATTTGTGCTTTTGTTTTTGATGAACAGCTCCTTCTAATAACGCGTGCAAGATGGGTTCGAACTGGAACTTCCTTTTAGTCTCCATTTACTTGGTCCTCCTCCATTTTCATCTTATTCAGTAGCACGTAGTTACTTGTTATCGGTTACGATCATTATCATGTGTGTCATATCGAGAATACGAGCAAATGAGTTTTATGTAGAATATCTTTTTCATGCAGTATGTATTAGTATTGTTTCATGCTCAATAAAAGTGTTGTATATGGAAACTCTTTCTACCTGAAGAGTCAGAGGTTCTACTTCCATGGGAGGTAATAAAATGTTATTTCATCTTGTGCTCCATTTATTTTGAGGAAACGTTTTCTCTATTTTTGTTTTTCAATCAATATGTTGCTTCCAATTCAATGAGAGACATTTTCATCTGCTTCTTCCACCATGGTTTTGCAAGAAAGATGAAGCATCATTACCTTTGTAAAGTGTTGTTTCAAGCTTATTTGTGCTTTTGAAGGAGACAATAAATCTTACTAACAAAACATAATTTAGAAGAGTACTTTTAATAATTTAATATGAAAAAAAGTTCAATAAGAAAAAGTTTGAAGTAAAATAATTCTAGTACGTTAGTTAGATTATTTAATTAGTAAAATAAAAAAAAAATTATTTTTTGTTAATAAAATAAAAAAATTATTTTTTAACGGTAAATAAAAAAAATTAAATAAAAATTTTATTGTATTCTTATAAATTTTTACTCATTGATTAATTAGATAATTTTATTATATTAATTATACGAGAAATAGATTTAATGGTATAATAGATGTTATAGTGGGTTTATGCTTGAAGCCCAAATGGTGTGGGTGTATTTAGTATTTAAGTAGCCCAAGGCAGATTATCTAATAGGCGTACTTAGCACTGCTACCCAAACACCGAAACACGAACCAGTTATAAAAGAACCAACTTCTGCGTTGAGTTGCAGTTTCAGTTTTGTGTCTCATTTCATTAGATATCAGCTCCGTTGTTGTTTTGGAAATCTCTTTATTCCGGTTGGTTTTGTGTATTCCTTGGCATCCACGTAAAAGGTACAACACATCTCTCTCTCTTTCCGCTGTTTGTTTTTATCCCATTATTTTTTTACCTTATCTAGTCTTAGTAGCCAATTTCGGTTTTTCATTTTCTTTCTGGGGCAGTCTCATTTTCACGTGAAACAAACAGAGACCCTCTTATTTTCATTGTTTTTTTGGTAAAGATATTATTTTTGAGCCATTTTTTGGCTCATAGACTTTCGTGAAGTTCTGTTTCTGGGTTCTGTGTTTCTGTTCTTCTACGATTAAGGTTTGTGACAATCCTTCAAGTTTTTGCTCTGTTTCATTTCTGTTTAAGTTTCTCAACCCACTGCAAAACCAAAGTTTTCTTTTTTGTGTGATTTTGTTTGTCTGTAACTTTTTTTTTTTTAATTAAGTATGTTGTAATCACCATTTGGTTTCTGTCTCTCTCTCTCTCTCTCTCTCTCTCTCACTCCCTCTCGTTTCAATTTGGAAAAAGAAGGTATTAATTTAGAATATAATTGAGATGATTATGGACATATATGCATCAGTTTTGAATTCTGAATTCTGATATTTTGCTTTTTCATGTTGTTGCAGAGACACAGTACTAGTATATACGATGACGATTACACAACTTAACAATGGTCGACTTTCTATTGGATTGAGAAGTAGAAATAGACTACAAAGCACAGTTGCCAAAATAAAAACATCGCGTTTTTGTTTGCAACAAAGTGGAATTCGTGATTCTTGTGCACCATTTGATAGGAATTGCTACCTATCTGTGGAACATAGACATTATGTCTCACCATTGGTGACTCATGGAAGAAAACCCAATCTTCTGGTGGTTTATGATCAGTCGAATTCTGATTGTGGTGTTGGTTCTGCTGACATGGAGGAGAGATTGCTTTCAGGTGAAGAAAATGTTTTCAGCATTTTGAATGAGGAGCACAAGTAAGAGCCTAATTTGATGGTTTCTTTGAAATACCTGCATTATTTTATGGCATTGATATTACTTTTCTGCTTACACACATAGAAATGTCAATGTTTGCATTCTGTTGTGTGCTTCTTGCCATTTTCAGGTCTGTTTATTTGTAGAATATTTCTGTATGAGTGATTTTATGCTAGTATTTGCAGTGAGATGAGAGGGTTAACTAACAGTGAATCAGATGCCCTTGTTGCCAAAAGTGAGGTTGTTAGTGAAGCACGGACGGTGGATGTCAAACGTGAGCTTGTAATGCTGACTTTGCCTGCAATTGCTGGACAGGCCATTGATCCCTTAGCGCAACTAATGGAGACAGCTTATATTGGTAGATTAGGTAGGTTTGATGGTTACTGAAATCACCCGTTATTTTACTTAAGAATACTGTATGATAAGGTTAGGAAATTTCTGGCGCTTTTTTTCAATGTTAGGTTTAGTTTCTGATTATGGTTCTTCGTTTGTGTTTGTTTTATTTCTTTTATAATCTTCTATGACTGATATCGGTAGGATTTGCAGTATTTGTTTGTCGTTGTTCATCCATTAATGTCAACACTTTGATATCAAGATTTGCTTTATCGGCATCCACCGAAAAAAGGAAAAAGATTTTTAGAGTGCATTTCACCTAATTAACAGTTCTTTTAAATGTGCTTTTGTTCTGTTTTGAGATCATTATCTTATGAAGGTTTAATTTCATTTTGTTGCTTCTGTAGGTTCGGTGGAGTTGGCTTCAGCTGGTGTTTCCATATCGATCTTTAATATTGTATCAAAGTTATTTAATTTTCCTCTCCTCAGTGTTGCTACTTCTTTTGTTGCTGAAGATATCGCAAAAAATGCATCGAAGGATTTAGCTGCAGGTAAAATATAAACTGACAATTGATGTTCTTTGCTGAACATGCATTAATTTCTAGGTTCATACTACTAGTTGAAATCTAGAAGGTTCAACATTCTTACATTCACTCTATCTAACTTGGGTTGATTGTTTTGCAGGCCTTGAAGGCAGTAATAATGGTAAACCTTCAAATGAGGCAACACAAAGAAAGCAACTATCTTCAGTGTCTACAGCTTTACTATTAGCAGTTTGCATTGGCATCTCTGAGGCTATAGCTTTATCTTTGGCTTCTGGACCCTTTCTAAATTTGATGGGCATCCCATCAGTAAGTTTTATATTTCTAATTTCATGTAGCTTGGTAATCTTATGCTTCTTTCTCTATTTCCAATTGTGAGTGTGTATAGTCAAGCATGTAATTGGTATCTACATCTTTCTCTTTATTGCTTGTACATATGCTGGCTAATTTACTACAAACCTTTTGCTTGGAAGGTTTTATTTACTGATTTTTGCTTTACTTACTAATCTCATGGTCTATGCTCATTTTTTTGACAGGCATCGGAGATGCATGCTCCGGCACAAAGATTTCTTTTGCTAAGAGCCCTTGGTGCTCCAGCATTTGTAGTTTCTTTGGCTCTTCAAGGCATTTTTCGTGGTTTTAAAGATACAAAGACTCCTGTTTATTGTCTGGGCAAGTATTTAGTCTCACTTTTGGATGTATGAAGTAACGAGGGTAGAATTCCTTACAGACTTGAGTTTTACCCACTAAATTTTCGAATATAGGTATCACATGTTGTCTAGGCAACTATTTCTTCTCTCCTTATTGATGTTAGTTGCTCTTTATGCAGGTATTGGTAATTTATTAGCTGTATTTTTGTTTCCCATACTTATACATTACTGTCAACTGGGTGTAACTGGAGCTGCAATTTCAACTGTCGTGTCTCAGTATGTGCCTTATCCCTTTGTTTTCGTCTTCCTTGGTTTATTTTCTTTATTCAACTATAATGATTATTGAAATTTCATGTGTTAGGTACATTGTTGCAGTTCTAATGACATGGTGTTTGAACAAGAGAGTTGTATTATTGCCCCCGAATATGGGAGAACTGCAATTTGGTGATTATATAAAATCTGGTATCTTTTCTTTCGAAATTTTACTTATTCAACTCGAATTTTTCAGTGAATGCCAGCAATATAGGACAGAATAGTGATCTGCTATCATGACAGTTGTTGATCTGCATCTCTTGCAATTTACAATAACGGGCTTCTACAGGTGGCTTTCTTCTGGGAAGAACGCTTGCGGTTCTAATAACAATGACATTGGGGACGTCAATGGCTGCTCGTCAGGGATCAGATGCAATGGCTGCACACCAGATATGCATGCAAGTCTGGTTGGCTGTATCTCTTCTAACTGATGCACTAGCTGCTTCTGGTCAGGTATGAAATTTTATTAATAACTGTTTCTTTTTAAGGTTCATTAACATTATTAATATCCACTGTTTGTCCTTTTCATTACACTTAATTTCTCTTCAAAAACATTCATCAAAGTCAAGGTGAACAATGTAAATTGTCTGTGAATTCGTACTAATTAAAAAGTTCTAATTGTTCAAAATTATGTCAGTTTAATTTTATGTTAACAGTGAAAGCTATTATATGTAGGCCCTGATTGCAAGTTACTTATCTAAAGGGGACTTCAAGACTGTTAGAGATGTTACCAACTTTGTACTAAAGGTAAGCTTTTCCTGGACACCTCTCCATTTTTTTTTTTAATTTTTTTGGATTCCAAAGCTCTTCGTAGAAGTTTAAGGTTTTGTCTCCTGGATTTATGTTTATTATGCTGAATATGCTGGCTTAAGATTTTACTTTTAGAACTTGATGCACCTTTTCTGTTTCAGATAGGAGTACTCACTGGTGCTTCTTTGGCTGCAATTTTGGGGCTATCTTTTAAATCTTTGGCTCCCTTGTTCACCAAAGACCCTAAAGTGTTAGGAATTGTTGGAACTGGAGTATTGGTATGGATGCATCTCTACGCTTGAGTATTTTCATCTTCTCTCTCTTGTGCTTTAGGAAATGTGGATTCCACTACATATTCTCTTACTTTATTGATTTAATTTCAATTTCTCGCAGTTTGTGAGCACAAGTCAACCTATAAATGCCCTAGCTTTTATTTTTGATGGCCTTCATTATGGTGTCTCGGACTTTCCATATGCTGCTTGCTCTATGGTAACCACAACCTTCATAAACTCAGCTTCTTGTAGGTCTCTGCATTTTGGTTGTTAAAATTGCTGTACGTCCTTGTTTGATGTTTTATTTTGTCCATACGTAGATGTTAGTGGGAGCAATGTCATCTGCATTTTTGCTCTATGCTCCTCAAGTTTTTGGCCTTCCTGGTGTTTGGTACGGCTTGACACTCTTTATGGGCTTGCGCATGGTGGCAGGATTTGTCAGGTAATGGACTCTAAACTGACAAATATTGGCATATTCTCTTTGCATTTTAACCTTAATTTTATCTGATTATTCCTTCATCTACAGGTTACTATCAAAATCTGGTCCATGGTGGTTCCTCCACATGGACTTAGAGGGCGCCAAGGTTGGTGGATATTGATGGTTCTGTTTAAACTTTAGGATTTTCTATTCTTCTGATTTTTATTTTATGTTTCCATTCAGCTTTACCAAGTAATTCAGGTCACCAAAATCGAAACGAGCTTTTCATTCCCATTCTCTCTTTGTTTATTAATCTATTCATTTTCTGTCAGGGGTTTGTGGTGAAGTAATCTTCTCATGTATTTGCTTTTCAGATTTTTTAATAGTTTTGGTCTAGAACTACTTAACTTCTTCCTTTTTCAGCTGGCAAGTTGATACTACAACAATCTGGAAATGACTAATCTCTGAGAAAGGTTCCAATTAGATGGCTGTGGATGATATACTTTTGGTAGCTGATTATATAGATTTCAATATTCAATTCATTGTAGCTGATAGATATTGTAGAAAACTTGAAATCACATGTTAGTTTTATTGATTTATGTTAATGAACTAATCTTTTGTTAAAGATAAAATATATGTTACTTTTGACTAGTTCAGCTATATATTTTTGATCTTTCTCGCTTCTCCTCTTACAAACTTTAAACTATATATCAGCAATCATTCTATCGCAAAATAATAAGATAGTTATAAATTTTATTACATTAGCAGAACTGTTATTTAGGTAATCCTTGGAAATCATGGAATAGCAGATGATTCTACAATGGTCGGTAGCTTCTTCAAGACCGAGCATAATCCATTGGTCCATAAGGCTCAAACAGTTCGGCAAATAATCCTTTCTTTCTTTTTGGGTTCATTCCCATGTCCTTGCATAATTGATCATTGTACCAAATATGAAGAATAGCTATGCATGATCTTCTGCAGTGTTTGCCAGAATATCTCTTCATGTATTCATCCCATTTCTCCATATCTTTTTCCATCTCTTTAATGCCAGGCAGTTTGAATGTTCCGGCAAGAAGCTCTGCTAGCCAGCGGCATCTCATCTCTGAGGTAAACAAGTTTGAAAGACCTTCCGAATATCCAATTACTGCTAGTTGAGGAATTCGGGGATGAATGATTTCCCTGAAGTCAAATTTTAAATTATTGTCATAAATTATTAGATTTCAATACATTTCAAAAGCCTAACCCAGAAGAGATGAAAGAATGAAAGTTTGAAATCAACATATCTTATTTCTTTGATGATATGATGCCAACCTGTAGAGTTGAATTGTTTGATTAGGGGAGCCTGCTATATAGCTTTGAAAAGTTTTGGACACAAAAATGTCTTTGATCTTTTTGTCTCCACGGAAACCTGTTGCCAGTATGACCAAATCTGTCTTCAGAGGTGCAGCAGCCTCACAATTAATGAAAATTCCTTCTTCACAAAAGCTGAAGCTTTGAGATTTCTTCAAAATGATGCTGCCCTCTTCAACTTTGTCGTAGAACTTTTCTGGCACAGTTGAGGTCAAACATGAACTGATTTCATGTACGAAACTGTTTTTTGGCACCATTCCATACCTTGCCAATCGATGCTTCTTCTTAATATAACTTTCGACAAATTTTGAGAATATCCATCTCTGTAGTCATTGAAAATAAGTTAGTGTATCAGGTTTCTTGAAACAAAAGAGACCATATGAATGCAGCCTGAAAATGAATAGAACATATGCTACCAATGGCAAAAGCATTGTTGCTACGAGACTCAGCAGAATTCCTTCGCCGGGCTTGTGAAGCAAAAACTCTGAGAATCTATTAAGGTAAAGATATGCTAAAGGAATACCCCAGGGAAGGAAATCCGGGAGATTCCAGTGTTCTGTCTTGAACAATACTGTACATGGTATTTTCACCCCTGGAAATAAATTGGAGAAAATAAGTAAAAAGGCAAATATTTCTGAACATCAGGATTTTGATTCTCCTGCCAATCTGTGTGAGTTTTGTCTGTCTTACCATTTACTGCTGTACATTCCATTGCGATATCCATTGCAGATTTCTGGAACCCAACAACGGTAACTTGTTTCCCCTTGACAAACTTGGCAGCACTTTGATAATCCATTGCAGCATAGTCCATGGAGTGAATCACTTTTCCATTAAATGCTTCTGGACCTTTGTTTGGAGGAAATTCTGGGATATTTGGAACATCACTGAATCGGCCCAAACAGAGAATTACAAAGTTCACCATGTAAACCTGCATCAACACCATGACTGAAACTACTAGCTTTTTCTCTGCAACACTAAAATTTTATTGAAAATACTTTCACCAAATCACGTAAACCAAATGTCTTGCGTGATCCTATGAGCAGCAAGCCGCAAACAAATAAGAACATTAAGCCAAAAAATGTTACATAGAAGATGGAAATACCTGAGTTGCATGGTTTGTCAAGTCCTCTACCAAAACCTTCCATTTCCCTTGAAAGCCAAAGGGCTGACAATTCCCATTCCAAAACTTCCATGACTGCATTTCTTCCTCAGAGAAGCCTTGAAATTCAATGCCAACAACTCTGGAATTGAATTTGATGTGCTTAAGCAAGTCGAAATGTCGTGCATAAGATTGAACATAATCCAAAACTTGATGTTGGGTTGGAAATTCCTGAGTGACAGAAGTTGGCCAGGGAAAATCTGAGAATTGATATGCTGTTCTAGGCGTTTGTAGCTTTGTAGTGGATAAAGTTTTTGTCCATACTCCTCCTGTACTGCTTTGTGTCTCGAAAACAATTGGATTAAACCCTTTTGACAAGGTGTACTTACAGGCAAGAAGGCCACTGATTCCAGCACCAACAATGGCTATTTGTTTCTTTTCCATTGCTATCTGTTATCCGTTTCTGTTTCCAAAATGGACAGAAATAAGTCCTTTTATCTGTTGCATTCCTGGACAGATATTTCAGAAGCTGAATTCATTTCAGTCCATGATTTCATCCTCGAAATATCAATGCTGTGATATTTTCAAGATATTTTCTTTCATTTGGCCGCTGCATGGACGACTAGTCTTCTATCCGTAAATGACTTGTCGTACAGTTATCTTATGTGTGAACGACATATCACCCTATGTATCTGAATAACTAATTACTGCATTGGTTAATTGTTTTCTGAAGACGGTACATAATCCATAGGTCCATTAAGTCTCGGAACAATTCAGCAAACCATCCTTTCTTCCTCTTGGGGTTCCATCCCATCCCCTTGCGGAGTTGATCATTGTACCAAATATGAAGAGCACCAATGCACGACCTCTGGTAGTACTGGCCGGAGCATGGCTCCATGTCCTTTCCCATCTCTTTTATGCTATGTAGTTTGAATGTTCCATCAACAAGTTCAGCTAGCGACCAGCTTTTCACTTCTAATGTGTGCACATTTGCGACACTTTCCGAGAATCTGACTACTGCTAGTTGAGGAATTTGCGGATAAATCATTTCCCTGACCAATTGTACAATGCCAAGTTTTGGCAAAGATAGGCCAATTACCTGACGAGTGGAAGCTTTTCATTTGGGGATCCTGCCATGTAGTCTTGGAGAGTTTGGGAAACAAAGAAGTCCTTAAGCTGCTTATCTCCCCTGAAACCTGTAGCCAATATGAACAAATCTGTCTTTAGATGTGTAGTTTCACCATTAAACAGAATCCCTCCTTCACACAAGCTGAAACATTGAGATTTCTTCACAATGCTGCTGCCCTCGTCAACCTGGCTGTAGAATTTTTCCGGCATGGTTGAGATAAAACATTGAACTTATTTGCTGCAGCAAACTCTGTTTTGTTCCAAACGATGCTTCTTAATATCAGTTCAACAAATTCTAAAACTGCCCATCTGTCTTCAGATGAAGTGTCTTCAAGAGTTCAGACCCTGGGTTACTGTTTTCACGGTATGCTTGGAAAATCGAAGACTCTAAAATGCTTCTGCCTGTTAGAATCTAATCCCAATCAATGAGGAGCTTGCAAAAGTGATTTTTGGCTTGATAGATATCTCATCCCACCATAATTTTACAACAAACATACGATTGAATTTACCAATTAATTATCAAATTGGTAACATAGACAGGCCTTCATTGCAATATAAACAAATATTGCTACCTAATCAGAGAAATGATCTTCCCAAGTGTAGGGAAATTTTGAGTATAACAAGTGTTTACAGTTCAAATCCCACTCAGAAATCGATTTTGCTTACACTATATAAAATTTGAAAAAAAAGAAAAGCCTATATAATACAGATAGAGACCAAACCACACCAAATAGAGAAAGATAATGTCGAGAGAAGAATAATCCATGGTTGTAGTGACAGTACTTTGTTTTTCACAAGGAACTGAACAAAAGAGATCCAAGAATTTTGACAATTACAGTAAGAGATTTTTTATTCACACAGTTCCCAACTGAGGGGATCACCTCACACAATTTAGAGAAATAAAAACAAAACAAAAAAAAAAATCTATCAGAATAGTAATGCAGCTGGAAAACTTATAATGATAATCCAGGAACTTAAGAAAATCAAACCGTGTAAAACTGGCTGGGTAAGAAACGAGAAACTCAAATGATGCTCAGAACTCCGAGAGGAATGTTACAAGTCAATCAATCCAGATTAGCAATGACAGCATCAACAACCTCTTGAGTTGTGCTGTCTCCACCGAGATCTTTGGTTCTGTATTTTCCCTCTAAGATTACACGTTTCACAGCAGTCTCCAGTCGATCAGCAAATGAAGGGAACTGCAAGTGTCTCAGCATCATGGCTGATGAAAGAAGCAAAGCCACTGGATTTGCTTTCTTTTGTTGCACCATCTTCTCATTTCCCACATTTCCTGCTGAAGCGCCTTGCTCAAAAACGGCATGATCAGCTCCAACATTACCTGTATGTATAGCCGTCAAAAACTAGATGAGACTCATTCATAACTAATCACAAGAGCTCAGAAAACTCAACACAGCACAAAAACAATTAACCTTTTCATCCCTTTCTTGCGTACACTCATAAAAAGAGACCTATTTTATTTCCATCACTAAACCCAGACATCACAACTCATCAAAGTTAGGCGACAATATTCAAAGAATTAAAACTTGATGATCACCGATTTTTACCTCCAGGCATCACACCAGTGCCTCCAGCAATACCAGCTGCTGTATTTGCAACTAGATTGCCATAAAGATTAGGGGTGACCTACAGAACATAAAACAGGTTCCATAAGTAAGCTGGATGGAAAGCTGAAAAAGATCAGAAACAAACTAGCACAAAATCATCAACTGGATAGAAAGTAAAATCACATCTCAAACTTGGCATAGTAGTGAGTTTTCTGTGTATAAAAATTAAGCCAATCATTCAGCACTTTCAGCAGTAATATGAAAGTTGGTGCAGCCTACACATAACATCTCAAATAGAGTAGTGAAACCAAAATAGAATGGCACGCAATCCCACATGTAATGCCAAAATATTCAAACAAACAAATATAATGCTTTAAAACATTCAGACCAGCATGCTGAAGTGATTACACACAGTAAGTTATTCTATCACATTCATGTCAACCAAAGGTACTAGAAGATCTAAAGTTCAACAGCAAATAACAATAGACGGCAGGAAAAAGTAATTCATTAATGCCCACAACTAAGAAATAGGTAAATTACCAAGAGGCAATGCATCATTACCAAAAGCTAAGCTATGCATTGGAAGTCACATACCATGACATCAAATTGCTCGGGCTTTGAAACAAGTTGCATACAGCAATTATCAACAATAATCTCATTGTACTTGATACTGGGATATTTTGTTGCAACTTCCCGGCAAGATTCCAAGAACAAGCCATCCGCAAGCTTCATAATGTTGGCTTTATGCACAGCAGTGACTTTTTTCCTATTGTTTAAGTAGGCATACTCAAATGCATATTTAGCAATACGTTCTGAACAGAACTTTGTTATCACCTAGCAAAAAAAACAGAAATAAGCAATTAAATAATCTAACAAAACAAACCAAACGAAGCCAATCAAAGGTTCAGGTCTCTCTTCCTTTACCCATTTATCATACTTATCATTATTCCAGGTTAAATTGAACTCTTAACAAATTTGATCAAATTTAAGAAATAACACCAGCAGCTCAAGCTTGAATTAAGATCAGCTTAGGCTATGATTGGTACTGCTACGATTCTACTTAATCTCTGAAATCACAACAGTTTTTGGTAAACACCAAGGACCACTCATTCTTTCACCTATATTTGGCATTTAATGATTCCTTCCCCCAGCCACTGTAGCTTCAAAACCACAGCACTCTAAGCATGCTGCTGGTTACGTTGAAATCATAATCTATATCACGTATAAGTTTCAATCAACCCCGTCCTCTAATCTCAAATTGATCTTCTGCCAGTTTGAATTTGCGCTTACCGCTACTAAAAGTAACTTAAATTTTTAAAATTTTGAATTAATTACCTTAAGACTCTCGACGACGCCGGGAACGACCTCGTGCTCAAGTCCGGAGTACTCGCCTTCAGTATTTTCTCTAATCACAACAATATCCACATTCTCATGACGAGTCGGCAATCCAGGCAGGTTAAAGCAGTTGACCAAAGAAGCGTACAGATCAAGTTCTTTCCTCAACTGGACATTTAACGAACTCACACCTCCGCCGACAGGAGTCTTTAATCCACCTTTCAAGCAGACTTTATTCTTCCTAATAGAGTCCAACACTTGTTGCGGCACGCGCTTCATGTCGCCGTAGACCTCGTATTTCTCGAAGTAAACGGGCGCGTGCATCGCGTCCATCACCTGCTCCACCGCGTTCATAACTAACGGTCCGATTCCGTCGCCCGGAATTAGGGTAACGGGTCTCGGCGCTCCGTCGCCGGGTCGAGGCATGTAGGTAACTGATCGAGTCGTGAGAAGGTTCCTTAGAAGAGGGAGAGATCGGCGAGCCATATCGGGTGTACGGAATCTCTGCGCTACCGAGTCCAGACAGAGAAGAGGGCGCGTCCTACTTATATCGGCTGACTGGGAATCGAAAGGTCAGAGAAAAGCGGAGTGTAGAAAGGTCTTTCCACACGAATTTTTAATATATTAAAATGCATTTAATATTAATCTGCGAATTTTTATTATTTAATTTAAAATTTCAAATTTAATTAATTAATTAAAAAAAAAAAAAAAAAACCGGGCGAACTAGGCAAACTTGCTCCAATCCGAATATGTGACTCTATCTGCTAACTCAGCATAGACCCATCAAGCCAAGGTTTATTATCTAAGAGCCGAACCGGACACATTCCTTCCTAAAATTTCCAATTATCAAATGAATTTTGAGTTATATGTATATATGAAAATAATGTGGATAGCAGTAACAAATGATTATCTCTGAGGTTATGGTTTGAAGATTACAGCAAAGATGAAACAAATAGATTCCAACAACACAGAGCTTGCTTCAATGAATATACCTACCCCATCCCATCTAGATTGTCAAAAACTAGGGAATAAAAAGAAGCAATATGATTAACAAGAAGCATATAGACCAACCCCAGTTCATCCCTTCACAGATATTCTGCTTCAAAACCTGTATTTTCAGGTATGTGTGCTAATGGGTTGGAGCTGAACCTGGATTGCCCAACCCCATCTTCTGACCCAACAACGCCAGCTGCTCAACGAACTCAACTCCTGTTAGAATTTCTGTTGTTCCATAGATAACATGCTTGACAGGCTGCTGACGTTTTGCAAGGTCTTGCAAGCTTCCGTATTCCATGTAGTTACCGCCACCAATCATGAAAACAATGGCTTCTTTAAATGGTCCCTTCAGATGGCTGCTACCGGAACTTGACTTAGGAGCACGGGGATCAAACACAAGGTATGAATCAATCTCGGGATTTGGCTTCCCCTCTACCAAAGCTTCCACTGTTCTTGTCAATGCCAACTGCCTGTCATTAGATAATAAATTTTTCACACCAGCAGTCACAGCACTGATTGACTGCCCATATAGTTTCTCAGCCCAATCAACAATGTTATTTCTACTAGCAGAATTTGCGGATGCCAATGAGATGTTCAGTGACTTCATCTTCTTCACGTACTGAAATGCACTAGTATCAACCTCAGATTCCCTCAGCGCAGCTTCCACTGATTCTACTTCTGACTGATTAATGGTTTCTGTAGAAATCAGATATATAATTGCAAACCGTAATTTGTCCATCTTACTGCCTTTCCCTTTAAGCACACCCATCAGCTCGCTTTGATCGATGCCTCCTCTGACCATCATGTCATTTTCCTTTTTCGCATAGGAATCAAGAGACCTCTCCTTTATCTCACCCAACAACACAGTCGCAATGTTTGTGTGCTTGTCAATCACCTGCTTCCTCTCAGTCAATTCAGGCAGTGAGTTCACTGCATTCATCAGATGCTTTGTGTTTCCAATTAGGTCAGTCCCATCGAATTCAGCCCCAGCATTTCCCCCAGTTCTTTTATTCACCTCATCAACATCCTTCTTATACTTATTCAATTGAGTCTCAATCTCCAGGGCAACTTCAGGAAATTCCAACCACCCATTTGCCAACCAAAATGGGTCTGTACTATCTAATTCATACGACTTCATACCACCCTTTTCCCCCTGCACGCTCAACCTATTAAGCTTCAATCCAAGCATGTCATGCACAAGTGGTCGGTACCTAAAATCATGTTGTATCCCAACAGAAAGCTCAAAATTTCTATCAAAAATACACAAAATTGGACGTTGAAATGAGCTCACAAAATTCCCACCTTCTGAAAACAAATTGTTCTTAGACAACAAATGATCCCTCAACTTCTGATCCAATGCTGAAGCAACCATCTCAGCTGCCCCACCACGTGGACACCTTATAATAGGCACCACCCCAAGAGTAGCCAAAACACAAAATAACCCATTAACAATCCTCTCAATAATCTCCTCAATTTCCCTGTCCCCTGCTTTTGGATCATTCAATTGAACAAAACAATTCTTTTGTGCCAACGAAAATAAATTCTCCTCCAAAGTTACAAACTCCAAATACTGATCATGAACCTTTGAAATCCTCTGAATCGAATCCGAATTCAATGTCCCAGATGCCAAATCCTCAAGCAGTGGACGGGGTATCGAGGATGAAAAGTTCAGGTGAAAACTATCATAAAGCGAGGCAGAAGCATCGGCAATGATTCTTTGTATATTTTGTTGGCTTGCTTGAACAAAGTACACAGCAGGTACATCATGAACTGGTTTGCGATCTTTATCAATGAGGAAGTAAAGAGTTACCCCATGTTTTCGAAGATCCTTAACATGGATCAGTGGTGACAAAATATTTTGACAAAATCTATCATAGATCAGGATCTTATAAACCTCTTCATTCGCAGTCCCAGTTGCATTCACAGGTTGGTTCAGATTCAACATTCGGGTTAAACATTCTGTAATTATCAATCACCAGATCAGATTCAATAACCGAATGCACAAAGCATAACATACCAAATAAAATGCAGTGGATTAAGTCAATACATACAAATTGAATCAATGAACTACCATGGGATTCGTCCATATTTATACATCAAAGCCAATACAAACAGATCATAGAGAAACTTCAAATGCGTGCAAAAAATTTAGAAACACCAAAAGGGTTTTCATTAAATTACGTCTATTTCGTGTTAAGTTTCTTGATTAACAGAGAGATCCATCGGAAGAGAGAGATTACCCGTTTGCTTTTGGCGAAGATTGAGAGACATGGCCGCCCCAAATCCGAATCCTCCTATGCCAAAACTTTCTCAAACTTTGTTCGGTTGGAGACTTCCCGAAGAATTTCTTAAATCTCTGCAAAAATTGAAGGCTCTAAAAGAGTGAAGAGTATATGCAGAGACCCAAAAAAGGAAATCGCAGAAAATACAGAAGGAGAATGGTGGAGATGTGTACTAAAGGTCTCTTCTGCGGTGAGTTTCCTGCGGTTTCTTACAGTGGCAACAGCTGACACGTCATAATTGAATTACACGTCAGACATAGCGAACCAATGAAAACGTTTCTTTATTTTATTTCTTTTCAGATGCGAAAATAAAAATTTAAGGACGTGTTTGGTTGGCCGGTGGAAAATTAAAATTAAAAAAGAGAACAACCTATAGGTCCCTGATTTTATCAAAATAACAATTGAAGGGATTCTTTCATTGTTTCTAACAGATAAGTCCCCAGTGTTTAAATTAAATAGATGATATTATAATTTTTTTTGTTTTATATTTTCACAAATTAGGACATAATATTTCTATTTGTATCAAACAAGTCCTCAATTCCAATCGAATAACCATTAAATTGCCCTTACAACATCGAATTTGAAGGTATGATCTTATACAAAGATAAAAAGTTATATCTTAAGTTTACATATGTAAAAACAAAACAGTTAGGGATTCGGACGTTATTGTCTCAATATGGAATATAAAAGGAATACTACAAAATAAAATAAAACAGCTTTTTCCTTTGTTTTTTTTGGGCTATCCAAACACAGCCTTGTCAGTAATTCTGTTCTCACTCCTTTATAGTAGAGTATCAGAACTCAACGTGTACACTCGCTGCTTCAGACAGTCGGCAACAGAATACGGAGAGCTTCGAGGGATGAAAAGACAGCGACAGACATGGTGAAGACATCGTTTTTCCGCAACAGATACTGGGTTCTCAGACGCGGGAAAAGCATTTCAAACGAAAAAGGACTCACAGTTTCTTCATTGGTCCGGCCCCTTCACTCTGTTATTAAACCTGCATTTACGAAACAAATATGCATGTCTTGTAATAGTTTTTCGAGTTTATTTTTTGGATAGGGCATCCATTTAGTGTAAGTTTATTGGGTAGTTTTTGGTTTTGATGATGGCCGATACATGATAACATATTCATCTCATTTTCTTTCAAGGTTGTAGAATATTTGGTTTATGTATTTTTATGGATGTAGATCATCTCTTAAATTATATTAATGGTGATGAATGAACAAAATTAGGAAAATGGCACACGTCAAGAGCATCAATTAGCATCAGAAGGCGTTGATCAAGCTCGGTTGGCTGGAGAATTATTCCTAACGGTATATTCATTTCATATATCTCTTGTCGTTATTCATGTTTTCTTGCCAAGCTGAAGCTTTTGGAACCAAAATGTATCTTTCGGATTATTATTTGCTAGTTTCTTTGGGAGTTGGTGTGTTTATGGAGAGTGCATTATTAATTGACGAAGGGCAATTGCTTAATCATCATGGGGCAATTGGGTTCCGTGGTTTGTTAGGCTGTTAGAAGATTCTGGGAATGATCGGTTATAGCTTGAGAGTGATGATCCTCTTATTCACCGTAGTTTTTGTCAGAAACAGGTGTTTTGATTGAATGTAAGAACTTGTAGAGGAAGGTCAAAAAGAAATTGAATTTGACTGGCTCCAATGGTTGGTGCTTCTCTGGATTCTTGTGACCAAATTTTGAATGTCTACTGTTAATTGCATAAGCACATACTGGACTATTATGTCAAATAAGAAAGAAGGAAACTTTCTGTTTCATGTATTGGCTGCTTTATTACGTGTGCAGGAACTGAATGAAAATAATGTACCACTAGAAAATGTATGCGTATACTACTCTCCATTTTCAAGAACTCACCACACAGCTGAAGTTGCCGCATCTGTTTTGAATCTGCCATTTGAAGGTCCTCAATGCAAGGTAACCTACTTCACCCTTGCAAAGATCTAGCTTATTGAGTTCATCTAGATATTTATTGCATTGATATGTGCTGAATGACATACAAAATTATAGATGTTCAATGATGAACAAAATGATGGAAAGAACATAGATGTGCGCATCAAATGCCTCAACCAATGCATGTGGACTCGCCCACATATGTGGACAAATATGCAGTGTGTTATAGCTTTGGGACCAAAAATTGTTAATTCTTTTTTTTTTTTCCTCATCCTGCATTTGCTTGAACGATCACGAAGTCACTAATGCTGGGCAGGTGATGGAAGATCTTCAGAAACGTTTCTTTGGTCCTTCATTCAAACTTATGTCACATGATAAAGTAAGTGCCCTATTACAGTAATCCACTTTTTATTTGCCAGTAAAAGTGTGGATATGAAGATCACTTCTGCTCTAAAATTATGGTAATTTAAATATTTAACAGGAAGGCTGGGTTGACAAGTGCTTATATCTACAGCAACTGCCCTATGTTATTTGAACCTGTGTAGAAGTTTCTGTATTGTTTCCCCTTACGCATTAGCATTTGAGTCTTTCTTATTTCCTAGTTCCGTTCCATGAAAAGTATCCTGAGATATGGGCTCTAGATGAGAAAAATCCATTTATGTGACGGGAAGGTGGAGAAAGTGCCAAAGATGTTGCTTTTAGACTTGCAACTGCCATCACGACTATGGAATCAGAATTTCAAGGGTAATGCTTCTTGTCTTTGTTTGGCATTAGGGAAATAAATCAGGAGAAGATTTGAGAACAAATGATGTATTCATGTTTTTAATTCACAAACATTGGCACTAATTGGTAAGCAAACAAAAAAGCAACATCGTAAATGATTGATTCAGTTGATCATGTTTTAGATTGCATAATAACTCAAAAATGGGTGGGTTGGTAGTGTGACTTAGCCAAAAATATGTCATGGGATTGCTTGAAGAAATTCAAGTAAAATTTTGGGAAAAAATATTCATTATAAATCAGAAGTAAAATGATTAACATTTAGTGTATGTTACCTGAATAATAGGTTTTGTTAGCATGAGGATCATAATGTTGTACATTGCTTAACCAACTGTGCCGGTTCAATCTTCCAAGTAGCTTGAAGTCATTAAGGCTTCAACTTTCATGTTTACTTCTTGTTTGTTTTGCAGATGCCCAATTTTGGTTGTCAGCCATGGTGATCCCCTACAAATCTTGCAGACAATACTTGATGCAACTAAGCAGATCACAGGATCTGTTGCTGATGACTTAGCATCACGGATTCAAGCTATCCAAGTCCCTACCATCTTGTCACGGCACTGGAAATTTGCCTTGCTCACTGGAGAACTTCGAGCAGTTATACAATAGTTTACTGAATCTGCCTAGAAGCTAAAACCATGAATCTGGCCAGGACATTAGTGAAATCTAGTTGCAGGAAATTCATTGCTGCAAGTTTAGAATAGATGAAGACATTGGAATCTAATGTCTTAAGCACCATTCACTCTGAGATTTCCTTTTTTTCTTTCATCGTCAGTAACAAAGGGATCTAAAAATGAAGTTAATGTTGAATGCCTAGGAGGATCAGCTCCAAACTTACTTTTTTCCCTTTTTTTGTGTGTTGACTTAAAATGAAATTTATAAGGCTTAAAATTAAAAAAAATATATTAAAATAAATAAAATAATTAATAAATAATACATAAAATATTTAATAAAAAATTTAAAATATGTTAAAAATATTTAAAACATAAATAAATAATACTTAAAATTCTTTTAAAAATACTTAAAATAATCTTTAAAAGAGTTGACAAAATAAAAATAACAATACCATTGTGTATTATAATTTCGAAAGAAATTGATATGATTTTTGCCTGAAGAGAACCTAAACCGACCATACTTGCCCTGCAAAATTTACAAGAAAACATGAGACATTTTTGCATCATTCTGAACCAATTTTGCAACAATACAATGAATTGCCGAGACAGCTGATATAGTTACATTTTACCGGATGAACATCTGTTGAACAGATGAAAGAAAATTTCTCAATCATCAACATGATCCTTAATCCAGTGGCATTCACAATCACCCAAGCCTCAAGGAAACTACACTATACAACATATTGAATTCCAACATGCGATAACTACCATACACCATTTATCACCCATTCGCATAAACCACCACCGGATTTGACAAGAAAAGACCAGAGTAGCAGAATTCTTCAATCAATATCTTCAGTCTCTTGCTCCAGCAGTAAATGGTCATCGTATATGTAAAGCAAGAATTAGGAGGCACAAGAAAAATTGCACTCTTCAGACTGAAGGCCGATGAATAAACAGTTCACACTTCATGCCATAGCCATCCCTGTTGGATTGGGACCCTTTTTTTTTTTTTTGCACAAATCAGCAATATAGTTTATGTTAAGTAACTAATCTTTGGTGACCCACCTATGACCCCTGACCAGATAACCACCATAGCTCTGATCACTGCTGCTTTCTCCCCCGCTCTCTGCACTGGTGTATCCTGATTTTCGATGGTGCTTCTTCCGTGTGGGTGCACTATCGCTAATGCTTCCATTTAACAAAGGGTCATCAATCCCGCGTATCACCCTCCTTGTGTGTGATGATGAGGCAATACAACTGTCATCCTTTGTTCTTCTCTTATCCTTGTCATGCTTTTTTATATTTTGGGAGATCTTATGTATCTTCTCATTGAACTTAGTGATCCCCTTCTCCATGGGCTCTACCGCTTGGTTTACAGTGAATCTTACATCGTTCACAATCTGCATAGGAGGTGACCATCAGATTCAGCACTAAATAAGAGCAGTATTACCGTAAAACAAAAGTTGGGTAGCAGCCTTTGTTTAGAAAGCATTTAATAGAGCTATGGAGTATAAAAACAACTATTAGTATAATATGTTCAACAGTAATAGTTTTTCCCCAATATTCCGATTCCACTCTTATGAAGCAGGTAAAAAATTAATTTCCCTGTCAACTGAAGAAATCCATTCCCTTTTCTTATAACTAGCAATGGTCAAAAGATCCATATGTCCAGACTACTCCAATATCACAAAATCAGAAACTTACATATTCACCACCACCAACAAAAACATCCCGGACACTTTCTCTGATGGTCATTCCACTTGTGATATCCATGTCTGGCTGGGGTAGACGTAGCTTTGTGGGTCTCTCACTGTCCCTAATCTCATCAGGGTCCAGAGGACAATCAGCAGAATAGTCTCCAAGAACCGAAACATTTCCGACAAAGCGCTCACCCATTAGCTCGTAAGGCTTTGCTGGGAATACATATAGGTGAACAATAGAAGCAATTGCCATCTGTGCCAGGTGAACACAAAGAGTTGTTAAACTTCACTATTTTGAAAGAGATTTACAACAGTCATACAACTGTTGCAAGGGAAAGAGAAAAATAAGAAGGGCCACAATACATAAGCTGACTGGTATCTATAGATGTATAAGAAAAAAGATTGAGGACAAATGGTAAAAATGACTGATCATGACTCTTAGAATCCAACCATATAGATGTACTGTGAACCAGGAAACACTAAGAAATGTATGAATGTAATGCAATGCAACTCATAGATTTAATATAACATATAAAAGATAGTTCCAAAGTCCAATATAGACTATTTGTAATGATTAACATGTACTGGATACAAATATATGCTTTCTACCAAGTACCCCCTCAGGTTACAGGAATAGCATGTTCTCTAAGACTACAAATAAAGATCAAATCAATAAAATTATCATGAATGTAGAAGAAGATGACATCAAAATAAATCAAGGTATTGAAAGATTTAGAGAAACTTGCAAAATGTTTGAAGATGATGGAAGGCATTACCTCTATACAAATGATGAAGTCTTGGACACTGGATTTAAACTGCAAGCCTTGAGCTATAGGACTTTTAAACAAACCAATAGCATAAAGAAGAGCAATGGCCACGCCTTGCCACCAAGTCAAAAATACAATTGATTTAAACGTCAAGAACTTGGCCAATGGCTTTATATGCGCTAGTTCGTCTTTCGTGACTGTATAAAATTGAACTAAACAATACAAAGCCCATGACTGACTAAAATTTAGAACCACAGCCATATAAGGATACCTACAAAAACAGAAGAAGGCTCAGGGAATCAGAGATATTAAAATCAAGTAAAGGTCTGGTGCATGTGTTAGTGTGAACATATTAAACAACATTAAATAATATTGATTCCTAACAGCAAATTTACATGGCTAACAAATAACAAACAATTATCCACAGCCACTTATTAGCGCCCAACCATCCAACCCGGCAGCATACTGCCTACATGACCTCATACACTAAATGAGCATTGGGAAATAGCCAACAATAAGGCGATTGGAAAGCTACTTTATGAAAGACAAAACAAAATTAAACATTTAAAGTTCCTTGAAATTCAAAGAAATAATCTTACCCGCAACCCCATTTGAACTCTCCTTCACAATATACACCGAATGCTTCAAGAATTACAGCTAAAAGAGCAGTGAGAGACTTTATTATCATCTGCCAGAGAAAGATATAACTCACCCCTATTAAAGAAAGAAAGAAAAACAAATCGGAAAACAAGAAAAAGGCAGCAAAAAATAACATTTCACTAAGTGAAAGAAAACATACATATTGAACAATACCAATCTTGACAAGTTGATAAAACCATTGACCAAGTTTCCAAGGTTTTAAGACATAGTTCATTGGGAATGGGTGCGTCACAATTCCTCTCTCAAAACTGTGTTCTAATAGAGGAGTTTTAGAACTTGCACGCCCTTCTCTTTCCATAAACTCAATAGTCCTTTCTTCTCCACCTTTCACAAATTATTAAACATATGAATGACAAAGAAAGAAACACCGGTATAAACAACAATGACAATGTCAGCCGAGGAAGTAAATAAGAACGTAAGTCTGAATCTGAAAAGTTAACAAGAAAGGAATTTCCTATATATATGATCATTAAATAGTTAAAACTTAAGAAGACACCCAAACATGGTTCAACCATGAAAGTGTATTCCTTTGAATGCTAACATGAAATGTATATCCACATTTGTGTTTTGTGTGTATAATGTAGATGCACCAACCTTAAATTGGTGCAGAAACTCCAAAAAAGGGAAAAAGAAAAAAGACTGTTAATAAATGATACATTATTGACACTCTTCATCACATTTTAGAGATACAAAAGATTGAATGTCTTGATGCACCTGAACTAGCATCAAGACAAATGGTCCCATGTTTGCAGGCAAACCAGCAATCTTATTAAATTCCTCAAATCTTCTTAGTGATATGTCGTAGATGGGGTATCATATCTAATAAGCCCTTTTGATCAGAAATCAAATCCATACTACTGATTACAGACAAAATTTCCAGGACATAACAACCGTGACTTTTATCAGAACTTCTTAGGTGAAACTATTGCAGAAAATAGCAAGCATGTAAAGATTAAAAGTGCCTATAGAATAAGGAACCACATAATAGAAGTTTTAAAAGGAAACTACTAAAACATCCAATTCAAAGAGGAAAAAAGTAATCATGCATAAACTGAAGGTAAGACTACTAACATTTTGTGATTAGAGAATCTAAAAATAAGTCACGCATTCTACATCAAGCATACCCAAAATTTGAGATATAAATTCCGTATCACATAAGAAAGCTCTTGAAAACTACATACCCAAGCAGGCAACAAGATATCTTCCAAAGCAATACATAGCGAAGGACTCATAGCAATCCCGTAGTATCTCACAATCAACACTAATTGATGGATTCGTCAATGAAACAAACTGTTCAACACAATCCATGTTAGAAAAATAGAAAATGATGCATTAAAGTACTGAAGGGAAGTAGTGCCAAACAATGGTTAATAGTACAGTGAAAACATCTTTACACAGGAAAACACTCAAAAATGTGCCACGCTATTAAATTCTCTAACTATTTCCACTAATAATTCAAACACCATCAAATCAAGAAACAGTATCCAATTATGCCAATGATTTACACTGATACAATACAATATATATCTAAAAATCCCCAAATCGCTTCCACTAGCCAATCTGACAATTCAATGTATGCAGTCTCACACCAGATTGACCTGTCCAAACATGTCAGAAAGTAAACAAAGAGTACCTCCCCAGATTCTAAATTTAAAATAGAAAGTACATCCATTCAACAAGATCTTAGCTTGTAACATACTATAATAGTTTTTCTGGTAAAAGTTAAACGATGCTAATGACTTTCTATTAACAACTTACCGATTCTACTGCATAGCAAGGAACCATTAAAATAACTCCGATCAAAAACTTTTGTTCCTGGAAAACGACAAAAATACGACAAAGAAAAAGTCAACTAAACAATGATAGATCACAAAACTTACAAAAATCTCAACAATATTCAATAAAGTGTAGCAATAAATTAGCAAAAACCTCAGGATTCTTGTATGCAGAAAGGTGCTCGAAAACCAGGTACATTGACAGAGATAGACTGATAACTACTAAAGCACCAGCTATTAGACTTGCCCATAAGGGAGTTGTATAAGACAACAAGGAAACAAGATCGTGATAAGTTATAATCCTCATTAGCTGCAATAACTTCTAATTTGCCAACACTCGAATATCGCCAGCATAATGGAACTACCAGCCCCCAATCTAACTTGTAATACAACTGTTGATGAGTCAAATGAGCCACAAATAATATGGTCCTGCTAACAAGCACCTGGATTAAAAAAAAATGTTATTTGAAAAAGAAAAATTTACTTGAAAAAATATGTTCTTATATTTCACTCATAAAAATAGTTAAGCCCACTTAACCATCTAAAGAAACAGCAATACCCAGAAGCTTTATTATTTTTTTTTTGTAATTTTCCCTTTTTTTTTTCAAATATTAATAATATGTTTAGAACAATTTTGAGTAATCAAGTACTTGCTATATAAGTCAAAACATAATCAACTAAATTTCTACAAGATAATATCACTTTAACAATTAAAAAAAGCAAAAGAAGTATATACAAATCTTATGTCTCCTAAATTTCTATCACTTCAATCCCAAAGACGAAATCTTTCAAGCCCAACTGAGCGAATTCATTAATCGATGATCAATAGAAGTTCATTGAATTCAAAAATTAAGAACAGGAAAACAGATGGATCACTTACAGAGAGAGGTCAGAGCTACAGACAGCGCGCGAGAGAACAACGGAGCGTTGTCGTTTTGGGACCCAAATAAACCCACTAAATCTGTTTTGATAATCTCAGGAAACTGAGCCTTTGGCTCGCTCGAACGTGTCGTTTTCCTTCTGCTAATTTTGCACATGTTAAACGATGTCGTTACATTATATTAGTTGGAGTCCTAATGAAATGACGAGATTACTCCTGTACTGTTGCCATTAGATTCTATATTTGCTTTCAACAGGACGTAGAAGGCCCAACCGGAGCCGACCGAGTCAACGCGAACGAGAATGGAGAATACGGCGGTTCTGAGAGAATGGTTTGATCGAGTCGACTCACAAAGAACTGGAAACATCGCAGCAGCTCAGCTCAAGGTTTCCAATTTCTCGTCTTTTTCTATTATCTTTCGAAGTTCAGATTAAATCTCTTTTAATTTAACGAAAATGAAATGGACGTCGCTTTTTTCTCTGTCAGAGCGCTTTCGCTGTTGGCAACCTCGATTTTCCTCTATCTGTTGTCCAGCAAATGATCAGGTTCCCTTGTGTTCGTATAAAGTTCATTTTTTTTATATGAGTACTGCCGCTATACATAATTTTTTATTTTTATTTTTGCAGGATGTATGATTTTGATAGAAATGGCACCATGAGCTTTGAAGGTAGTTAGTTCAGAATATTTATCGTTTTCTTGAATTAAATTGTATAATTTTGTTAAATTTAATGTTATTATTCTTCCAGAATTTGTGGAGCTTAACAAGTTCCTTCTAAAGGTCAGCACTTTCACTTAATCTACTAAATGATAATTTGCAGTTCAATCTAAAAATTTCAGCTTGGTTCGATAAGAAACTCATTTAGCTGGAGTTTGATTGATGCTCGATGAGTCTAAATTTTATCGTAGTTTTGATATTGTTTCAAGATTGTGAATCGAAGTGAAGTTATTTACTCTAATTAATTTGCAGGTTCAACATGCCTTCTCAGACCTGGAGAGGTAATCCCGTGCTGCTTGCATTATAAGCAGTCTTATGTTTAACTTAGTGCTATAGAGTACATGTTTTTTCTTTCATTCAATTGAATTGTCTGTTGGTTTCGCACTTGACAGGAGTGCTCTAGGTGGCATTTAGTTGTTGTCTGGTGACGCTAGTAACAAAAATCCTAAAGATTGAATGATAAATTATTGTTCAACTACAGTATGCATCAAATTATACTTAAACACAACCTTTGGTTTTTGTTGCAGGGGTCGTGGATATCTTGTCCCTGATGATGTTTATGAGGTGACTTTTAGGATTATTCTGAACATTATTGAAGAAATGATTTCATGTCATAGGTTGCAAGAATGGAAAATTTTGTTCAATTTCTCAGTTTTCTTTTCTTGGTTTGTTATTTTATCAGTCCTATAATCCTTGATCTAACTGCTGAACCAAATTACAGGGAGTGGTGAAAATTGGGTATTCTTTGGACTCCCCTGCTTTTTATACAGTTTGTGAGGTAAAGCACACACTTTCTATATTTTGAGTTAGGAATGATTCTCTCTGGTGTAAAATAATGCAAATATCCTACTTAGATGTCAATTTTATCACTTGCTAGAGTTAATGGTTAAGAAAATGAGGCAAACTTAAATGCTTGTACTAGAACTATAGGAAGGTCATATCTTTCAATGCTCATGGAAAGATGAAATGCGTGACACTACTGTATGTGGATTGGAACTTTTTGTCAAGGTACCACATGTCCTCCTGCCACACTTTTGCCTTTTTACCTATAGTTTGTTTGGATAGTCAGTGCTTAACGTACATCCATTCTTGCCTGCAAAAAGAAGCTAGGGAGGATATATAGTAATTTTCTCAAGGCATACAAAATCATGTACTGTATTCTTTCAATGATGTTGCCAATGCATTGTTTTTCAAAGTGATCCAAACTGTCTTTTAGATCTTATTCTTGATCAAAATGTACCCTGCATCTTCTTAATTACTTGTTTTAACCATTACATTATTTGTTAATGAATTATTTTTTTTACATAAGGTGAGAATTGGTTTTGTTGCGATAGAATCTAATCAGTTTGCTTTGTGGTTTAGAGTTTTGATCCGAAAAAGAATGGAAGACTTCGTCTGGATGACTTCATATCTCTTTGTATATTTTTGCAGTCTGCTCGGTATGAATTCCCTTAGACTGAATCTCAAACAGGCTTGCTGATAGATGCATGTTTACACTAACCACTTGCACTATCAAAATTGCTTGACCTATTGTAATTTCATTTTGCTGATTGGGAGATTATTGTTTGTGTTTTTCTCAGGAATCTTTTTAATTCATTTGATACAGCCAAGCAAGGCAGGATTACTCTTGATCTCAACCAGTTTATCTTCTGCAGTGAGTGTTTTAAATCACCCTAAACATGAACAATATCGTTTTTAAAAATCAGAAATGTTTTATTTAGCAAAAAACCAGTAGAGAAGAGTAAAGTTGTATGGAATGTTGTGCATTAATCATATAATCATATGGTAAATTTATCTTGCAAAGGAATCTCATTCGCTCCTTGACACCTTCTTGGCTGTAACTTGACCCAAAAAAAAAAACTTTATAAAGTTTCATTATAATGTTACATACATTTTCTGATGGCACAAGTTTATTATGTTGACATCTATGTGTTTTGCTGCAGCTGCCAATTGTAGAATATGAAATCAAATCCCTACTACGAAGCAGACATGCTGCTGTCTGCTTATAGTGCGTACGTATTGTATCACATATTTTCTCCCGTATATATATATATTCCTTTTGGTTTGATGCTTGGTTGATTAACTTATTGGATCTGTTAACATCCGTGTATTTGTTTATATATTTCTTTCTATTGGATATGTCAATGTCCTATTGATGCCTGTGATTTAGGTTGAATCCAATTCATTCGGTAATACCCCAAAAAATTCTTCGTGCTCGGAAAACTGCGTTCAATCTTTTCATCTCCGATGCCAAAAGCCCCTGGTTTGCAGCATACAATTGGATCGTAATTGCCATCGTTATATCAATATTCATGAAGAAAGAAAACGCAATTCTTCTTCAACCCTTTCCATTTTGTTCCAGGAACAGATAGAGAAGCACTCGTGGCTTTCACAAACAACGCATGATCACCCAAGCTGTATAATCTTCTCAAATTCGTGTGAACACTTTGAACCACTCGTTTTGAAATATGTAAATTGATCATCCTTAACATCATCGTCATCATCAATCATGTTGTCTTCCTCCTCGTTAATCATGTTATCTCCCTCCCTATCAGTCATGTCTAAAATATTGTCAATATCGGTGTGTAGAACATCAGTTATTCTCTGAACGATCAAGATTTCGCCCTCAGATTTTACCAAGTATGAATAAGCCGAGATGTTCCTTCCGACCCAGATGTTGTCAAATTCGTCCACAATGTGAAAAGTTACCTGACGATCTTCTGAAAAGATTTTTTTCGGTATTACCATCAGGGTGACTTCGTTTTGGTTTCCATCTCCAATCCTTTAACTTATGCACTCCAAAACGAAAAGGGCATTCGTGATTCAAACTAGAGATCAGGACACGAAGTATGCCTTCAGAAAATAAGATGTCAGAAAAGGAATCAAAGTCTTCGTCCATTCTTGGCTCTTCAAAGAGTGTCCACTCCTTGTCTCAAGGTCTGCACAATGCTAAGAATTTACTGTCTTGGACGATTCCTGCAACCACACAGCTTTCAGCATCTGCCGATGATAATTCAATCTTCTATAGACTTGGCAGATAAAACTTGAAACCATCAAAATACGGAATTGTTTGCAGAAAAGGGAGTGGAATCTACACACCCGAAATCGGATTGAACAGAGAAATTTCCAGGTTGGAACGTTAAACTTTCGCCATAATAAGCCAGCCTTTCGTAGAACCGCAACACCAGCTGCCTTGTATGGTTTTCGGAAGTTTAATATTACAGAATCTAGAGTCGCTCAAATCGAAGAACGTCAAATATACGCTGCCTTTGAGGAGAGAAAGCATTAGTGATGGAGCTTGAGTGTTTCGGATGTTAATTTGTTTCATAATTGATCTCCATGATTCGTAGATAACACTCACTTGAAGAGAATCTGGTAAATTTAATTGCTGCATGATTTTCTGCAGAACGAGTCCGGGAAGCTGTTTCCCAGCTCCAGTTTTGTTTATCATCATTCTCCACTGGATTTTCTTCAAGCTGCTGCTGCTTTTTTCTGAGTTTCAGGAGAGAAGAAAGCTTGGAACCAAAAAAAATAAAGGCCACGGGAGAAAGAAATTGATATTGTGAGGAAATAACTAAAAATTAAGGGATGAGATAAACATATTGAAGTTTAAATAGTAGTTGTGCAATCCAAGTCTAGTAGGATTAGGCATACAAGATGCAGCAGCAAAGCTCTCCTCATTCCAGCCGAGGAGAAAGCCTTGGATAAGTTGTTGTGGTAGGATCAGGAATCAATATCCGAAATTGGAAACTCCAAAATGAAAAATGAACTCAGATTGAACATTAACAAAAATAAACTAACTGGAACAATATGATAGTCCCCTCCAATTCCGTGGGGCAACTTCTGTTGCTCAGTTGGGGCACACACAATACAGCAGCAGGGCTGTTAGTGTTCTAAGATAAACTGAGCAGGTTCAGCTTTTGTTGCATATACAAATTTGCTTGTACTGTACTTCTGATGGAAAGTAACCTCAATCTTGAGCACTCCCCTTCAGCGCATAAGAAATATCACTTTGATAAGTCTTTAGCAGGAACTATTAAGAATAATTACCATATCAAGAACTTCTTTCCTACTGTAAGCCTTGTCAAATCATTATAAAACCATCAACAATGGGAGCAGAAACTTCCTCTCATACTTGCAAGCTAAAAACATGGCTGTCACGCCTACCAATTGAAGCTTCTTTATGACCACTGATTGCTGCTGTAAAAAACCTGTCTATGATATTGACAGTATAAGTTTTCAATTGCTAATAGAAAACTTACCTCAATTTTCCTGTAATAAGCAAAGATAACATCAACTTAGTCAACAACAGCTTGTGGATCTTTCGAATCAGACGCTCTCAATATCCACAATGGGGTCCTCAATATCTACCATTTCACTGACATCCAGCAGATTTGCAGATTTGACCATAAATATTTCCTTTATATCTTCACATTTCAACAGTGAATAAGTGAAGTTTAGCTAAATTCTCTTACCATCGTATCAATCTCATCAAGAAATGCTCCTGTGTGCCTCACAAACATGGGCACTGCTTCATTGTTGTCATCCTCAGATTCTTCAACATCTATGACAGCACAATCTTCAGCCAATGTATTTGGTTTCTACATACTACTTCAGGAAAATGATTCTGCTCGCTGAGCACGGTTCTGCCAACCCAAGATTTGGTTTATGTGCTAAAGCTAGGTTCTTATCACATGTAACATCACTCCTGAATATAGTATAAACTACATCAAATTGAAGATTGAAAGTTCTGAAACCAGAATTTAACACAAAGAGACAAATCTACTGGCAAAATTTACCCGAAAAATCCTCTTTTGTTGATTGCAATAGGGTGAATTTAAGCTCCTATTATGTTTTGCTTAAACCCATTCTTTGATTTTTAGCCCTCTGGTTCATTTTCTTGTCAACTTCCACTTTCAGATCATCTTCAATACTGAAGATATGTTTACTTATCTATAAGTTGAGTGTATCAAATGTGGGTAATGATTTGATTAACTATCACATACAAGAGATTAAAACGTTGGTTAATTTTGTCTATGATGAAGAATAAGAAACATTAATAATGACTTGATTAGACATCTATTCATTTTTTGACAATTATTATGTGGGCACATGATGTGAACAAGGACTGAGACACATACAAAGGGTCTTTTATAGATACAATAAATTGAACACTAATCATAGTACCCAATTTCTTCTTTCTTGGTGGGTAGATAGAAAAAGATGGTGAAGAATGCGTTATAAACCCTAAAGTTCAAAAAAGACTAGTTTAGTTGACTCTAGAGCCTTGACTGAGAAAACAGGTTCTGGCAAACTGAGATGGCACACATTAACTTGGGTTACAACTTTCTTTATAACACTGGCCCATATAAAATCATGCAACAACAACAAAGGCTTTGAAACATCTTGCCTATGTGCATTGCACTACGTCATGCATGCGTGCCTTCTATGCAGTCAAGGTCAAGATAGTGACACCACTATGTCTCATTGTCTTGTGTCTCTCTCTCTATATAATTGGCCTCATCAACATGATTTTGGCTTGCAAGTTGCATTGCATATGACAAAATTCAAGAAGATTAAGGTTTCTTGTGAAGTTGAGATGTTGTTGTTATTATAAAATTGAGATGGGGTTGAGAGATCTCACAAGATCAGATCTTGTGAACTAGTAACAGCAACAAGCACTAATTTCGGACCCTAATAGGTGGCAGCGATGGAAACAATAAGCTTGATTGTCTACTGACGATACTGCCGTGTAGCTTAGCTCTAACCCAAAACATAAGGCTTCTACCTCAGCATTCCTGCCCCAAAAATCACCGCAAAAGTGCTTGTCAAAAAAGCAGTTTGAAGAAGCCAAAGTTGTAGATGAACACTAAAGGATGGGAGAGGAGGGCCAATGCAAATACAATCACACATCAAGCAATTAAAAGAAGAAAAAATGTGGGACCCTTTTATGCCCTAAAACTTACAACACACCAAAGAAAGATGCATGTGAATACGCGTCACTTTGTCGAAAAACCGCGTGAACCGACCCGTTTTCCCGTTATCTTTAACTGTTTTTCAAATTTAACTTTTCACTTCTTTTAGTAACCGCAAAACCCGCGAAAATTATCTCATCCTGAAGTTAATCGTGTGTAACTCCCAAAAACAGCCAAAATAAAATATGATCAGAATCTCTTCTCTCTCTCTCTCTCTTACATACGTACATACAGCATGGCAATTACTATGTCAATGGCCGCACTAGCGACCCCGCCTTTTCTTTTTCGAGAGAAAATTGTAATTTTCCGGGAAAAAAGTAAGGCTTTCAAGAGTCTAAAGTTAACCCAATTGAGTTTTTGAGCAGACCCTTTTAGCATTTTTGTAGATATCAGAATTTAACCCTTTTGAGTTTTGAGCTTGATAGTGAGAAATGGAGAGGCAGATGGTGGTGTTCATGGAGGGAAATGGGGAGCAGGAGAATGGAGTTTTGAGTTCGTTAAATGAGTGTGATCGTATGGTTAGAGAGTTGATGGAAGTGATTGAGACTGTTGGATCGTATGGTGGGTATAGGAAAACGCAGAGGAAGGAATGCTTGAACATGGTGAGGAGATTGAAGCTTTTGGTGCCTCTTCTGGAAGAGATAGTGGAACTTGATAAAGCAGTTTCTTCACAGGCTTTGAATTGTTTGGTTAATTTGAACAAGGCACTTCTTGCGGCAAAGAAGTTGTTGAAGAATTGCAACTATGGAAGCAAGATTTATCTGGTTAGTATCTACTTTATGTGTCTTTCTGTATATTTTGTTTTGAAACTTCAGGTTATGTTCTTACTTTGGTGTTTGTGTTTGATGAATTAGGCAATGGAGAGTGAGGCAGTGATGAGTGCATTTCACTCTGTTTACGGCAAGCTTGATCAGGCTCTGGACGATGTGCCTTATGATGAACTGGGGATCTCTGTTGAAGTGAAAGAGCAAGTGATTAATTTTCTCTCTGTAGCTTCTTGAATTAGTTGCTCCTTTATTTGTTTATTCATTTTGTTTGCTAGATCTACTGTTTAAAGTTAAGTTCATTAGAACCCGTAATGACCATTTATTTTCCATATTCTTAGAGAGGTTAGATGACAATTATAAGGTTCTGGTGAACATGTTGAGCGGACTTGATTCTGAATTCATATTTAAGGTGATGTATGATTTGAATTGAGTTGAGATATTTATAGTATATGGGTATTTGTCGATATAACTTGCAGAAGTTTATGCTGAATAAAGTGAGATAAAAAGATCAATTACAAAAGGGTCTTGTTCAGACGGTAGCATAGATTCCTTGAATGGAAATTGGTGGGAAAAATATGATCAATTCTAGTTGCTTGTATTATAGACATCTTTAGAATTTATGTTATGTCCCTCAAATATGATAAATGTTTATTATTTACTTAGAGAGCTTACGAATGAAAATTTTCTGCTGTCCCATGCTTGAATCATGTCTGTTTTGTTGTATTTGGCTGACTTGCAGGCTGAGCTAATGCGTATGCAACTGAAAAGAGCGAAAAGACGGACAGACACACAGGATATTGAGCTAGCAATGGATTTGATGGTTGTTTTCTCCAAGGCAGATGACCGGAATGCAGACAGTGCAATTCTAGAAAGACTAGCTAACAAGTTAGAACTACATACAATAGCAGACCTGAAAGCTGAAACGTTAGCAGTCAGGAAACTAGTAAAAGAGAGGGGCAGGCAGAAAGCTGATAATATTCAGCAAATCATAGACCTTTTGGGAAAATTTAAACAAATTGCAGGCATCGAGGAAACCATTGTGCCTGACGGCTCTGTTTCAGCCAGATTACAAAGGTGGCAGACGATGCTAGTCCCTCATGAATTCCTCTGTCCAATAACCCTGGAGATCATGATAGACCCAGTTATCGTGGCAACCGGACAGGTAATCTGAATGTTGAATGAGAATTCTTTTATTTTCTATCATACATGCCATGGTAATTGAAACAGTTTTTCCTGCCCTTTTTTAAAGACTTATGAGAGAGAGAGCATACAGAAGTGGTTGAATACCAATCACAGGACCTGCCCGAAGACTGGACAAACTTTGGCTCACTTGTCACTCGCGCCAAATTATGCTCTCCGCAACCTCATCGTGCAGTGGTGTGAGATGAACAATGTTGAACTGCCAAAGAAGGATACTGGTGTGGGCTCTGATGGTTCCTCAGCTGAACTCATGGAGGAAATCTGTTCCTTAATTCAAAATCTATCCTCTTGTCTGCCCAATATAAAAAGAGATTCTGTTGTGAAGATTCGTATTCTCTCAAAAGAGAACGCAGACAACAGAATTTTGATTGCCAATAATGGAGGAATTGCTCCCTTGGTTCAGCTATTGTCCTATCCAGATTCCAAGATTCAGGAACACGCTGTAACTGCACTTTTGAACTTGTCACTTGATGAAACAAATAAAAGACATATAGCAAGAGAAGGAGCCATTCCTGCTATAATCGAGATCTTACAAAATGGAACTATGGAGGCCAGAGAAAACTCCGCCGCAGCCTTATTCAGCTTATCAATGCTTGACGAAAACAAGGTAATGGTCGGGAACTTGAATGGAATCCCACCATTGGTGGATCTTTTGCGGTATGGATCAATCAGAGGTAAAAAAGATGCAGCGACTGCACTCTTTAATCTGTCTCTAAACCAGGCCAACAAGTCTAGGGCCATCAAGGCAGGCATTATACCATCATTGCTTAAACTCCTGGAGGAAAAAACATTAGGCATGATTGATGAAGCTCTCTCAATCTTGCTGCTCCTTGCGTCTCATCCCGAGGGTCGACACGAAATCGGGCGGTTATCATTCATTGAAACTTTGGTAGAGATTATAAAGAATGGAACTCCCAAGAACAAGGAATGTGCAACCTCTGTTCTTCTTGAGCTGGGATTGAACAATTCATCTTTCATTTTGGCTGCACTTCAGTTTGGAGTGTATGAACATCTGGTACAGATTACGAGGTGTGGAACAAATAGAGCACAAAGAAAAGCAAATTCCCTTTTGCAGCACATGAGTAAGTGTGAACACATTCCCTGAAATTTTACAGAACAGTTTGATGTCTTCACATTGCAGCCAGCCAATTGCTTCTGTTTATGGAGATTTGCGCTGTATAGCTTGCAAGATTGCTGCCGACTTCAGTTGGTGGAGGTTATGTATTTGAAATTCATGTTGTGTTTTTGTATGTATGCTTATCATGAGTAACAAATTCATGGAGTGACCAGAGAATTCCATTATGAGCATTAAGTGGCCAATCTTGATCGGTGCACAAACAGAACAGGATCAATCCAAATTTTATATGCAAAATAGAACATGGTATGTCACACCGCATAGAATCTGAACTCCATTGCCCATTAATTCTTGATTTTGCCTCCAAACCAAAATTTGTTTGTAAAATATATATATATAGTACAGAGAAATATTAAAATACTCTCTAACTCATTATATGATAAAAAGTTTGTATTCTTGTAATTATTAATAATAATAATTAAATTTAAAAGTGTTAAATAAATTAGATCGAACATTAAAAACAATCATACGAACTCGTAAATTAAATTGAATTAGTGTTAAAAAAAAAAGGTTCAATATAATCTCTAAACTCGATTCATGAGAACCGATTTATAAATTTAATAGATCTCTCTTAAATTTTTTTAAAAATAATAATTAATTAATTAATATTATAAATATAAATTAATTTAAAATAAAAAAATTATAATTATTTAATATACAAATAAATAAAATATTTATATAAATTATTTAATATTTATTTACATAGATGGTTGGAGTTGGGCAAATTTGACATCTTTGCTCAAAGTGTTATGATGGGTACCTCCTATTAATAAAATCAAGTATTAATGATCAAGCAAACCCATTACATAAATTAATTTAAAATTTTTAAAAAATAGAATAAAAACAGCGAGGGAAGCCAAAAAAATTGTATTGCGCCAAAAGCAAGGTTTTGAACTTCAATGAGGGGCTAAACAAACAATCAAGAAAATAAAAGGACTAATTTGTAATTTACCTAACTTCGTTCATAACAGCCAAGCCTTCTTCCTTTTGAAACGAACCCCGTCTTTCTTTTCCGCTCTCTCTGCGGTTTCAATGAGCTAAAGGTAAATGCAATTCCCACTCTGCTTTTATTCCATCCTTTTGGTAATAATTTCCTTTTACAGTAGCTTAGTTCCTTCAATTAGGAATTTTTTTGTTTGTTTTATGGTCAATTTTGGAGCAAACGACATGACCAAAGATTGATTGCATGGAAGTTTGACTGTCATTGATTTTGTTAGCAGGTTTACTGGGTGTCGTTTATTTTGCATGAATCACAGCACCCATGTCTCAAAATTTTGATTGATTCATGTTTTTGATTCTGGGTGTTGCTTTTTGTGCTGTTTTATTAGGAATTTTAGGTGAAAGAATAATACTTGGTCAAGGAATAATTACTATTGAGTGTTTGTTTTGTGTTATTTCTTCTTGACATAGTGCTGTTGGGGTGGGTGTGTTTGTCATCATTTTTAGTTCTTTCATCGTTTTGTGTTCTATTTTGTTGTGCATATTTGTCTTGAATGTTTGTCTTTTTGGATTTAGTCTTAATGGACTCACATTATTTTGTTACTATTTTAGTTGATTTGCTTCAATAACTTAAGTAGAAGATGCAATATACCAGTTAGAGTTTCCTGGATGGAATTCATGTTCCTTGTGAAAATAACACGTATTAGGAATGATTGAGGGAATAGTTGGATATTCATGTTTGCAGAATTTGCTTTTCTCTAAAAAAAGTACATGTTTTGACATTTCCTCCCAGAGTGCCATTTTTAGAATCGCTTCTGGTCTTTTACCTGTGCTATCTTCACTATTATAGTCGGAGATATGTGATACTTGTTGATTTAGCTTCTCTTTAGTAACTATGGATCCTCTGAATTTCTTTATGAGAATTTTTTTTCTTCAGATGGTTCAACAACCAGTAGACTCTAAATTCACCGAATATGGGCTGGGCAATCCAGAAACTAACTTGCCTACTCGTGATAAGCAACAGCCGGTTGCAATGAAGAAGACAGCACTAAGGGAACTTCATAATGAAAACAGAATTGTGGTGCCAAAATCTATTGGAAATTCTCCATATTCAAAGGATAGAGTACCCATTATTGATGCCATGAAGGTTTCTGGCTCCAAAAGGCCATTACACGAATGTCCATTGAGTCCCTCTGGAGACAGTAATGCTGCAAATGGACACCTTGTGTATGTGCGCAGAAAATTTGAAGCAGACTTGGGCAAGACCAGCACTTCTGACAGCTCAAACATTACTGCTGGTGGTTGCATGCATTCAAGGTCAGTTGGTCACCCAGAGAGCACTCACCAAAAACCCCAGATAAAGGAGCCAAAGGTTTCTTGTTTTCCAGCATTTGCAACTTTACCAACAACTTCCCTTGTGAGTCCACCTGGGAAACCTTCAGTTCCTCTACTTGGTAAGTCTGGTATGAAATCGACACCGTCAGACTCCAATTGTCATCCTGTTGCTTCTGCTGCCCCTTCATTGGATAATTCAAAGGGAATGAAGAATTTGCATTGGGAAGAGCGATATCATCAATTGCAGACGCTGTTGAAGAAATTGGACCAATCAGATCAAGAGGATTATGTCCAGGGTATGTTTTTATACTACTACGAGTCCATTAATATGTTCTATGTTACCTTAGTTGAAATTCCTCAACTTGATCTATGTTGCTTTACATGATCTTTTAGTGCTTCGGTCACTTTCCTCGGTTGAACTTAGTAGACATGCTGTTGAGTTGGAAAAGAGATCTATCCAGCTTTCACTGGAGGAAGGTAATGTGAAATTTCGTTTTCATGTCTTTTTTCCCCTTTCTCTTTTGTAATGATTATATTAAGAAAAGATATGCTCTAGCAGAATCATAGTTGATCTGAACGAGGGTTGTTGGCACGACAAACATTTGAGTTGATATATTGTTATCCAAGTGGTATCTCTACAACTTGCATAATGCAAGTCTGAACTGTTTGCATGATTGCCATATATGCACACATGCACTTGGCGGATTTGTTGGCAATTATACTGTGCAGACTCTGCTCCTGTTGATTTTGCCACCTTTGAATATATTGAGACACGTGAAACCAATGTTACTTATTTTTGCATTGGAACAGCAAAAGAAGTGAGCCGTGTTGGAATGTTAAATGTGCTGGGAAAATCTATCAAGAATCTGAAAGAACCCTCAACTCATCAAGATCAGTGGAACAAGTAAAAGACTATTAAGAACAAGATGGCTTTTACTGCTACTTTTTTTAAAGCCCGAGAGACTGCATGCACCAATGCTCCTGCTTCTTTTGCTTTCTTTCGTTTTTTATTTGGCAGTTGTCTACCTCCAGGTTGGCTGTTGTCTTCACTATCTTCTCTCTAGTGGCGAAAGCCTTTGACAGCATGACATTCCAACTGTATTAACAGTTATATAGTGCTAAAATGATCATTTATGCAGCTTTTACTCATTTAGCCATTCTGTTTATAACACTAGCAATCTTTTAATTCCAAGTCCTCAGAAAGCAAGAAGAAAATCATGGATTCATCCTAGTTGCAAATGACATATGGGTCCAATCACACACCTTCTTGCCAAAAAACTAAAGAGATGAAATTATTTTCAAGTCACAGGTTTCAATCAGGGTTATAAATCAAAAGATACAAAGCAATTTTCTCTTAGTTGCACAGAGACTTTTCAACTCAATGAAACAATCATGAAAGCAAGAATTTTTATCATTTTTTCTCCAGTTGGAAATAAGTGGGTGTCTATCTGAAATTCCACCCCACTGTTTTCCACTCTCATCCTCCCAAAATGGAAGCAACTACAATAAAGGCAACGTTGCCCTAAAATTGAGGCCATTTTCTGAAAATGAAGGATGGCATTAGCCGACATTTGAGGCTTTAATGTCTGTCCTGTAGATATCCTTGAGGCCAATTAAGATATTCCTTCAAATATCTTTTCCGTTACCTTTTAACACCCCTTAAAAATTGTCAATCTGTGCAATAATTATCAAAATTTACATATTAATGTTTCAGAAAACTTAACGGGCGTGTCCCGACTGGTTCATGCATGGCTCCTTCAATGGATAACCACTCCATGCACCAACCGAAAAAAACTGCCCCCTGTTTCAAAAGCTCGTGTCTAATTAAACCAGTGATAACCGCTCAATCTACTACATAAGCATCAGACTCACCATTCTTACATTTTTTTTCCTTTTCTTCAGATAAAATCTTTGTTGCCCTGCTATCTCAATCAGTACGTGATGACAAACAACACGGTTTCCGACCCCGATTTTCTCTTCCCTTCTTCTTCAACCCACAAAATTATTACAAACTTTGCTTCTTCTTCTAGCCCTGATGTAAGCTTTCACCAAAATGCTCGAAAGAAACGTTCCAAATTGATCAAGATCGATGCTAGTTCTACTTCATCGTGTTCTCCCGGCGTTTCCAAGCAAAAATATGTCAAGAAACCTGACCCGTTTGCGCCAAAGATTACTAGGCCTTGTACTGAGTGTGGCAAGAAGTTTTGGTCATGGAAGGCACTTTTTGGCCACATGAGATGTCATCCTGAGCGCCAGTGGCGAGGGATTAACCCGCCGCCTAATTTGTGCCGTCCTGTTTCTTCTCCTGTTGAAGAAGTAAACAGGGTTGAAAACAAAATGACTGTTGAGGATCATGAGGTTGCAGCATGTTTGTTGACGTTGGCTAATGGTGCTGGTGCTAGTAATGAGTCTGTTCAGTTCGGTAATAGAAGCTTTCAACAAGGAATTCGAGACAGTGAAGTGAATTTGGGTGTGAATTGTAGGTTTGAGTGCACAAGTTGCAAGAAAGTGTTTGGTTCACGCCAGGCCCTGGGAGGACACAGGGCAAGTCACAAGAATGTGAAGGGTTGTATCGCGATAACGCGAAGTAGTGATGGTTGTGACATTGATCAGGATCGCTGCAGTGATGGGATTGTGAAGGAAAATATGGAGAATAAGAGGAAAATGATGATGGTTTTAGGGCACAAGTGTAGCATTTGTTTGAGGGTTTTCTCAAGTGGACAAGCACTTGGAGGGCACAAGAGATGTCACTGGGAGAAAGGAGATGTGCAATTGTTGAACCAAGGACTCCATCTTTTTGCAGGAAAAGAATGCGGTGATTTGGACCTGAATTTGCCTGCCCCAGTTGAATATGATTCTGCCTCATCTTCTTACTCTTCAGACCTGACTTTGGACTTGAGGTTGGGCCTGTAGAATGGAGATTGTGAACTCTTTTGTGATTTGGGGTTTCTTTTACTAACTGGTGTGTGTCCTGTAACGCAGGATTATTGTATTTTTGTGCCATTGGTATTTGACTTGGAAATCATAGTTACTTTCTGGCTCCACAATTGGAAGACAGCAATACATGTGTTCCATAAACAAGTTGAGATTATACATAGTTCTAACTTCTGATCATCAATAATAAATTATATTGTTTGTGTATTCATCTTTTGTGTCAGACTTGTTGATATCCTATCATTTCTGATGATCTGAAAGGCTGAAAACAATGTATAATAAGAATCTAATCAGAAGAATCTTGAGTTATCATCCATGTGAACATGTCTCTATTACTGATTAATTTAGTGATGTGGTCCTGAGTTTAACCTGTATGCAGCTACTCGATGCACTGTATAGAATATGAATGGGTCGTGTGGTCCTGCAAGTTCTTAGTTTAGTGGCCAAAATTCTACGCGGTGACTTGTATTAGGGATGATAACTTGTCGTTACTTATCTGTCTGAGAATATTGTGTATTTAGATCTGCAAACTGAGACCAGGATCCATAGCATTAGAAATAATGCAATATCAGATGAACATTTAAGGGAGAGCAAATGCAGAGTTGAGGACCACATCATTTCTCATTACATGGGAAGAAGAAATAGAATATATCAGAACAAATTAAGTACTTAATTGTGATGTGAATGTACCGATTGTTAAGAACTATTCATAAATCTAACTACCAATAATGCAGAATATGTTGCAAAGAGAATTCTTGTAGGAGGAATACCAAACACAAGCACCATGGCTGCAAGCAGTGAAGATATTGAAATATAAACATTTTTCAACTTCTTATGAAAGAAAATGTTCTTCCAGACAAAAAGAAGAGATCACTATTCGATATCCTTTAACTTGTTATTAAATCACAGTTTTAAAACAGTGTGCATAATTAGATACCAATTTTGTTACCGAGTTACTGAGTTTTCTGTAGCAAATGAAACACGCTATGAACTGTCTGTCAATTCCTCAGGACCACACTCTGTACTTCAGTTAACAGTGTGCATAAAATATTTGCTTTCTTTGTTTCGTGTAAAGAATTGTCTATCCATTTTCTTCAGTCTGCAAACTAAGAGAGAATGACTTTGTACCAGATGTAGCATCATATGACATTTAAGTGCAGAAAATGTTACAGGAAAGCTTAAGTCTTAAGCTATCGTTTTCAAATGGCAAGCAGAAGTGTTTCCCCTTTCTGATAGAAACTCTTTTGGAAGGACTTTTATATGGTGTAATTTTTTAAATTTAAGTCTAATTTAGCTCAAAAGGTCTGAATTGTATGTTAAATGAGAGCATCCAATAATGCAGAAGTTTGGTGGCTGGTTTTCTACAATGGAAGCACTCAAGAAATAGTGATGATTTGAAATGATTTCCAAGAGCCATTATTTGATCTCTTATGTAATCTTTTGAATTTAAAACTCAAATTCCACACAACTCCATACAAATATCTAGATGATGACATCTTGGAAGGGAAAAAAAAAAAAAAAACAAGTTCTTGGTTGCAACTTTCTGGTATAATGCTCAAGTATGCTACTTCAATGAACAACAATGTAAGATGTATGATTTACAGAACCTCCATGATCATGTTCAGTGATTGAAGCACGGTAACTCTGTTAATTCTTGGTCTGTCTTTAGACAACTGTACATGTTAATAATTTAATAATTTAAGTCAGAGATCAATTTGGAACACATGTTGTCAATTTCATTGCTGTCTATCTGCTGCATTTTAAATTACTCAGTGCATTGGAAGACTGTATTAAAGCATCAAACTGCAGACTGAAGTTTTAGTCCATGAATATTTTATGAATCCTGAAGCTGTATTGATTGTTTTAAAGTTTGTGGTGCATAGTTTTAGGAACAGGAAGTTGTGGATTGCATATTCTTGTTCTCTCTCTCTCTCTCTCTCTCTCACTCCCTCTTTTTTTTAGTACAAGCCGGCAAAATTTGTATGACCAATAGGATTCAATGATCCAAAATAATGGAAGATTTGGATCATCAAATGAAAGATATGACAGACATTAAGCTAGGATATGTATTACATATGAATTTGATGAAGGTACGCAAAATTAACTCTGAGATTCTTTCAGTTTCTTGCCTTTCTGCTGTACAAGTAATGAGAGAATATGTCCTAGGCCTAGTCATTGCATCAATAATTGCGCTATTAATATGAAATTTGTTTTCTTTTTTCTCTAGTAATCGTCAAAGAAGTTGCTTGTTTTCACCATTTTAAAGCTCGTGGATTGCATGATCTGATCATTTGATGGTCTTCATTTACAGTGAACATAGAGAACTATGGCTATTTCCTAGTCAAAGAGAATCGTATTTATATCAACAAAGCACTTGACAGTCTTCATCATTTTCATTGATTCTCTCTAAAGCTTCGTTAGCTGCCATTGATGCACTTACTAGTTTTTGTTACACTGGCAAAAGACTTTTAGTTCCCCGGAAGACTAGTCCTCGGAGATGTTCCAACTCCGCCATACTTACTGCTACTGAACTGAAGTTTACCATAAGCCTGAGCTAAATCCATTTCTTTCTTCAGCATACGGTTTTCATGATGACATTGACGTATCCCTTAAAATACATACAGATTTTTTACTAGTTTTTTATTGAATGTTGAACAACTTAACCATTCATTTCATCTAGCTTACCTACTCAATACTCCGCATGCATGCGCCTCATAATGACATCATTGACTGTTCTTTTTCTGCTTTTGATAATACTATACTCCCATTAGTCTTCGCCTATCTGTCCATTCGACAACTACGTTGCGTTTCTATCTAAAATTTGTTTTCTAAATATATTACAGTACATAGAAATCACAAGAAGAAAATGTGAATGGATCTTCTCTGATTCTACCTTTCAAAAGCTTCTGTTCATAGCGGATCCACCTGGTATCTTGCTTTGATTCAATCAGCTAACGTGGTGTTGTTCAAAGGACAATAATTGTTAGGTGCACATATTCATCTATTAATCATTAATGGTAGAGTTCTGACTTTGGTTGCAATAATGTTCTTGACTGTTGGGAATTGGGATGTGTTCTTTCTTTCTGAATAAAGTTCTTAAATGAAAAATGGAGAGAATGATTCCATATTGAACAAACCATGAAGGTCATTATTTCCTGAATTCATCCTGTTCATTTGTTCTCTGGAGTTAAATTACTCTATCTTGATTATGCCAGATTGAAAGCTCCATCCATATCTGCAAAATAAAGATCATTTGAACTATTCTATGTCAACTTTCCCCGCATCTGATTAACAATCCAACACGTCATGATTTGATTAGCTCATCCGCTAATCTACCAATGAATTTTAAGGGGCTTGGATTGATCTTCCACCTTGATCCCACATCAGATATTCTCTCATGGTTCATCTAATCATCCCAACAACATTAAAAATTATCTCCATTGACCAGTACCTTCTGCTGTACATCTAATATTCAACTGAAGGAATCTCCATTAGAAATATAAAAATCAGCTTACATTTATCGATTCTAGTGGTTTGTGTATTCCACGCCTGTAATGCCGTGTATATTCAAACAGATACCAAGACATAAAATATATTAAAATAATAGGGTTATGACATTATCGACTACCAATACATTATATAATAATCTCCCCCCACCACTTAATTTATTTCCTATTTCTGGTTGATGTGTATGTTTGAGTCTGGAAGCAACATTAACATCAGCAAAGTTTGAAAATTAAGCATTTTTTTAAGTGCTTTCAACTGTTTTCTGTGAAAGCAACTCAGAAAAATGGAGCATTTCCAGTTTGAACTTTTGTTGTAATAATGGATTCTTAAGAGTGGTGGAAAATGATACATGCAATCAAACACCAAATTAGCAAATTTATATACGAATAATACTCATTGATGACAAAATCATTAAGGAATCACTGCATATTCAAGTGCTTCTGAGGAATCTACAATCAGCAATCCTGATCAATGATGAAGATTAATAATAAGAAGTTGGTTAATGGAAACTGATAGAGAGTCATGGAGAAACCATTATCTCAAAATCTTAAAAGAAGGAAAAACCCTACAAGCACACAAGTTACCCACTTGGTTTTTTAGTAAACAAAGCATTGCATCTTACAAGATGCGGACGACATCAGAAAGAACTGAGGAGAAACAAGATTGGTTGATGATCAAACATGGAAGTTGCAAGTGGATGAGTCAGCTTCAACAGATAATGATTAAACCCTATATTAATTAAGAATCATTAACCTTTGCAAGAGCTTTTGTTTGGAATGCACGTAGGAAATCCTTGCTTAATATCATTTTTCTGATATTATAATCACAGTGTGTGCTTTACAGCCACATCAACTGACATAAGTGATGGGCTAATAAGGAAGAAAAATATAAACAATCTTGTGAGTTTAATCAATTTATTAACATCTAGGTGTAGACATATACAGGCTATGGCATTTGATTAACATTTTCTTTCGCTATCAGTGGTGTAATCAATCTCATTACTATATTAAACCATTTTCAAATTATAATAAACAAGCTTTTATATGATGCCAAAATGCTAATCAAGAGATCAATGATCGCAACATGAACATCACGGTCAAGGGTTTTCTGATAGGAAATAAGTTATCATACGTCTGTAAGGGAAACAAATGGTTTGAGTTATAGTTGCTGCATCACATTGGGAAAGAGTCCTTTCGTTTATACGGTGAACAAGATGCAGAACATAGATTAACTTAGTGTATAGTTTAATCCACAAAATTTGTAACTGGGGTGGCAATGATTCAACTAGAACAAAAATATAAATCTAGGATCTGGTGAATCATGATATTGACTTGGATGGAGATGAAGGATGATGAGAGTGAAATGGTTTTAATTAGTCTTAACTTTTGATTATTTTTGAGTGATGAATAAATGTTAGTGCTTCCTCGAAAGCAACATTTGTAGGGCATATTGGGCATGCTCAAGCAATGAGAATTTGGCAACAAAATCTTTATCTCCTCTCTCTTCAAATCTGGAATCACAATGGATTCCATTTCTATATATTATTACAAAAAGCAATTAGATTAATTTATCTAAGCTACTGCATTCATTCAGACGGATGCGGCGAATCGTGCAGTAGGAACAGGAAGAGGCCATGGCCCCCCAAAATTCTGAAAGGCAGTAACAATAACTTGGCCAAATTAATTCGGACAACTTTGTTTTGCATTAAGTGACCTTTCCAAATAGATTTCTGATTTGTTTATCAACATCAATTATATTAAAGAACAAGATCACAGAACATAACTAAGTGTCACAGATTGATTGTTGTAAGGAAAAACCAGACTATTTAAACAACTCAGTTTCACTAATCCGCCCGAAAAACTCTGACTTTAAACCTTTTGCTTGAACAATTTGTTCAAGTTGCTTTGGTGAAAGAGATAGAGAGATAAAAATTGCTTAATCACATCATTATTGTGGAGAAAACAACTAACACCACCCGGTGAACGTTTATGGAGTTACACCAGGTTACTTGTAGGAAAGAAATTAAGCTGATAACTTTTCATGGATGAAAAATCTGCGTAATCTTTGAGTTGGAAGTATAAATTTGTTGCTCGTCCGGTTAACAAGGATATTTTTTTTGAACATTAAACAACTTAATCATTGACTATGCAGATGGGTTTAGATCTTGACACGTGTCTAATAGCACAGGCATGCTTACAGGCCGGCCTAGAACATCGAGTTACTAGTTTTAGACGCTAGAAACTAGCCATGGTTAAATGTCAAAAATGGCTTTTGAAGTGTCCCAGTATATTCAAGTCAATGAACATACACAATAAAACAATTTCAGTTCTGTTCAAGAATCTTTTTCATAGACCCAAAGTTGGTAAAAATTTCTTTTTTAAAAGAAAAAGAATAAAAGAGACTTTCACATCAAGAAAATGCAACTGGGTAGAGAATCTTATAACTTACAAGACGCAAAGACAATACCGTCAAAACGTTTCTTTGTTTTTAAACAGTAAAAAATCAAAGTTTCATCACCTGCTTCTGTAATGTTTCTGTTTGCGATGAACTGAGAACTGAACTGAAAGAGATCAGCTTTATTTGTTTTTCGTAAAAGATTTGTAATCTGTTGTACTGTTGACTTTACAAATAAGGACTCAACTCGTAAATATAGCAGAATGCAAGGATGTCGTGAAATGAAACGGAAAATCATATATGGGTTATTCTTGTAGGTCCCGCAATTCATTATTTATGGAGAAGATTCTTCATGCGCAGGGCCAGGACGCTAGAAGATACCCCACCCTTAAAAGGAAAAATACTAGCAAAAGTGGTGATAATATATCAGAGAATTGTTTTGTACTTGCAAATTCTCTGTTTTCCTTTTAGATGTGGTCGGGGGTCTTGTAAAGGGAAAAAAAAAACTCAACTTTCGCTAAAAGGAAAAGAAAACCTCTGGTTGGTGATGTGCAGCTTCTTCTGACCCAGTTTTAGATTTGCTTCAGTGAGTCATAGTACACAGACAGAAATACCCAAGTGAAGTTTTTATTACCAAGAATCTTCATAAAGTGAGTCACTTTTTTTTTTCTTCCTTTCAAGGCTTTCATTTCTATTTCTTTCTTCTGCTCATGCCATATTTAGTTTTGTTTATGTAGTATTATGGCTTTGAAATCAATGAATTGGAAGTTCTGCTTTGTGGGTTTTAGTTCTTTTTTTCTTGTTTAGTGTTGTTTCCATTAAAATTTGCTTGTTTACTCCAATTTGTGAATACTGACATCATAGCACAATTGGAAGTTTTGGTGTTTCTGAAAGGAGTTTGTTTTTTATTTCTCCTTTTTATTAAAATTTTGTGTTGTCAATATAATTTAAGGTTTGCTGCAGATAAGTTTGTAGCTTGCTGATGATGTACTTTTGGAGATACAAGCAAACATGTTAAATTCTTTTCTGATTATAATCGAAAATATTATATATCTTGTGTTAGTTTAATGAAACTGTGGTAGGTATTCTTCCTGCTGAAATGCATTTCTGATTGCAGTTCACAAAAACACATTTTTGTTGACGATGTTTCTGCGACTCGGGCAGATTGGGTTTTTGGATACTGGCAAAAGCAATCCTTCCTGGAAGTTCCTCTTTTTGTTTTTCATCTTTACTGTGCTATTATGTTTTGGTTCATGATACCGTTTGACATTTGGATTTACCAGTCTTTGTTAGATGCAAATCTGAAGAAAATTCAGCATGGATGATGGTAATTTTTCGCCTGATTCCACGTTTGGAGCCTACCCGGCTACTTCCATGGATTTGGATTTCGTGGATGAGCTTTTGGTTGACGGATGCTGGTTGGAGACCACTGATGCATTCGACTTTTTGCAGTCAGGTCCTTCGGGTTCTGGTCCTGTAGATGATCCATTGCAGTGTTGGCCCCATTCAGATGGTAACACTGGTCATTTGAGGATGAACCTAAACCCTCATCAACAAATCTACCAAGAAGAAACAAAGAGGAAGTTCACTGAAAATCCATCTCCTGTTTATCCTAAAGTTGAAGAACTCCATCAATCTCCTACTCAAAACCATCAAGGTTTTGATGCTACGAATTCTTCAGGCCAAACTGGAAGCCTTCTCATTCAAGGTAATGAATTAGGCAGAAGGTGGTGGATTGCACCTAGTGCAAATGATGGCCCTTCTTCATCAGTGAAGGAAAGATTAATGCGGGCTACTGCTTATTTGAAAGAGTATATAAAAGACGGGAATGCACTTATTCAAATATGGGTGCCTGTAAGAAAAGGGGGCAAAGATGTGCTTACTACTGATGACCAGCCATACTCTCATGATCCTAATTGCAAGAGTCTTGAAAGTTATAGAAATGTTTCAACGACCTATCACTTTGCAGTTGATGAAGATTCTGAGGAATTTGCTGGGTTGCCTGGTCGAGTTTTCATGGGCAAGTTGCCTGAGTGGACTCCTGATGTTCATTTTTTCAGAAGTGATGAGTACCCACGAGTTAGTTATGCGCAACAATATGACATTCATGGATCTCTTGCCCTTCCTGTCTTTGAACAAGGCAGTGGGACTTGCTTGGGTGTTGTTGAGATAGTAACAACTTCTCAAAAGATAAATTATCGCCCAGTGCTTGACAACGTCTGCAAAGCTCTTGAGGTCTTTTCTTCATCATTTTCTTGCTCGATCTTCTTTCTTCTTTCATGTTTTCACAGTTCATAGTCTATTTTTAACCAGTGAATAGTTGCTAAAACTGTGATTGTGGTGGAAGATTGTTTGAGTGAAAGCAAAAGATGGACTAGGAATACTAAAGTTCTTCCTCTAGTGTGTAATAGATGACCAAAATGTATAAATTTTTTCTTTTTCTTCTTCGTTCTTCTTCCTTCTTTCCTATTGTTTATATTTGCAGATCATCCTAGTACAGTCTAATTTTTTTCTTTTCATTTTGATTATGACTATGTTGACTTTCTTGTTTACTTATTTTTTTAATTATCTCGTCTACAAAAGGACCCTTCAGAAGTACTAATTATTATGGTTTCACTTATTCCATAATCTTACACTTGGATGCATATGAAGTATGGTTAGAACACATTCTTTAGATTCTTGTCTAAATAGTTGTATTAATTTGCAGGCTGTTGATCTTAGGAGTTCAGGAAACTTCAGCAATTCCTGTGTAAAGGCAAGTGGATGTTATTTAAGAGCTATAGATTTACTAAAAATAATTTATCATTAGTACCTTATATTGCAGACATGCTTTCCTTTTTGCAGGCTTGCAATGAATTATACCACACTGCAGTGCCTGAGATAGCGAAGATTTTGAGATCTGTCTGCAAGACTTATAACTTGCCGTTAGCTCTGACGTGGACTTCATGTGGTCAACAAGGTAAAGGTGGATGCGTGCAATCTGATGAGAGCCATGCTCATTGTCTTTTAACTGTGGATTCTGCTTGCTTTGTGTTCGATCAAAACTTTTCGGACTTCCTTATTGAATGCTCTCAGCATCAACTGTTTCAAGGCCAAGGGATAGTTGGGAAAGCATTTACAATGAGCAAACAGTGTTTTACAGCTGACATAACTGCCTTTAGCAAGTCCAAATATCCTCTCTCTCACCATGCTAGGATGTTCGGTTTACAAGCTGCTGTAGCAATTCCACTACGGGGCATAACCACTGGAGTGGTTGAATTTGTCCTTGAGTTGTTCTTGCCAAAGGACTGCCAAGATACCGAAGAGCAAAAGCAGATGGTCAACTTATTGTCTGTTGTTATACAACAATCATGTCAGAGTTTACCTCTTGCCGTGGAATGCAAGCTTGAGGAAGTCATATTGCCCTTCAGAGAAACAGGTGTTGCTTCAGATGGTTCTTCACCTTCAAAAGGAACATCTCCAGAACCCTCATCCTGGATTTCTCACATGATAGAAGCCCAGCAGAAGGGTAAAGGCATTGCTGTCTCCTGGGAGTATTCAAAAGAAGAACTGAATGAAGAGTTCAAGCTGACTACCCATTGGGATGATGCTCAGGCAGATTCATGCCATGAGAAGGCTTTTCCAGGATTTGGTCAATTTCAGCAGAATTCTGAAGCCAAAATTAGTATTGAGGATGGTGGAGATTCTTCTTCTCTAGGTGGGCATCGCTCAGCAGGAGGCAGAAAAGCAGGAGTGAAGAGGCGAACCAAGACAGAGAAGACAATCAGCTTGCAAGTTCTTCGACAATACTTTGCAGGGAGCCTTAAAGATGCTGCTAAGAGCATTGGTGGTAGGGAAATATTTAATTACCATTGGAAATATTATATTATAGTTTCACTTATTGTTCAGCTAAATATAATTTGTTGAGCAAGTATCTATATATACTTATTTTTCCATTAAGAGAGGGAAGTGTTTAGATGCTAACAATTGATTGAGATGCTGAAGGCCTATCTTGATGCAATCTTTGATTTTTTGGTAGCCAACTTGATATTATCCTCCAGGACTTGGATATTCCTAATTTCTTCATAAACCGTAACTGATTTTATTTGTTATATGTAACAATAGAATTTCATGCCTGTTCTTATCCCATATCCTACATCTTACTCTGCTGTCTGGGCTATGTGGTTACTATTACAAGTAGCAGTGCTTTATATATTGTGATTTTTGGGCTGCAAATTTATGTATGGAGTACCATGTTATCTTTGTAACCAATTGAGAAAATAATTGGGTCAAAATGTCATAGAAGATGCAGAAAACAATTTGTATTAATAGAATGGAAAGTGTACTACTACGACAAGAATATCAAAAATTAATATGTGTTTGCTCTTTCTGACATTTTTTTCTTTCCGCCATATACTTTTTGTCTTGTATATTAAATGCTTTTTCCCACCAAGCTTTGTTTTGTCAACAGGATGTCCATTTTTCCCTTCAAAAGATAATTCTGACTTGTTCCAATTCTGATTTCTGAGTATTGTCAAATTTTTGACTGATAGCATATATAATTTTGGGATCTGCTGAGTAAATTTAATGTTCTTGACATTTTTCTTTATGAAATTATGGTGTAGCCAGCTAAATGACAATTTTTTTTCCATTGTTCGATTGCAGTGTGTCCTACTACACTGAAACGGATATGCAGGCAACATGGGATAACCCGATGGCCTTCACGGAAGATCAAGAAGGTAGGCCACTCTCTAAGGAAACTCCAACTTGTGATCAATTCAGTCCAAGGTGCCGAGGGTGCTATTCAAATTGGGTCCTTTTATACAAGCTTTCCGGAATTGAGTTCTCCAAACGTTTCTGGCAATGATCCTTTTTCATCAATGAAAACTGATGATCATTCAAAGCCATCAAACCTCCAACCTGACAATGGCATTTTCAGCACTGTAGCAACTGTTTCAAAATCTCCATCTTCCTCATGCAGTCAGAGCTCTGGTTCAAGCACTTGTTGTTCCACTAGAGCAATGCAGAATATCACTACTGTCAATGCCTTGAGTAGCGGAGAAGCACTAATGGTAGAAGACAGTGGTGGGATGATGAAGAGAGCTTGCAGTGATGCAGACTTACTCACATTGAACCAGGAGGAACCAAAGTTTCTTGCCAGGTCCCAAAGTCATAAGATATTGGGTGAGCACACTAGCCTTAAGTCTTTACCTCCATTGCCAAAATGTCGTAATGAGAATTTAAGGGATGCTGGTACCTTTAGAGTCAAAGCCACTTTTGGAGAAGAAAAAGTTCGTTTCAGCTTGCAACCAAACTGGCGTTTCAAAGACTTGCAACAAGAGATTGCAAATCGTTTTAAGATGGAAGATTTAAACAAATTTGATCTCAAGTATTTGGATGATGATGATGAATGGGTCCTTTTGACATGTGATGCCGACTTAGAGGAATGTACAGACATATATAAATTGTCTCAGTCCCACACAATCAAGATGTCCCTTCACGTAGCTTCTGACTTGAAATTTGGAAAGTTCATCCACCAAGCAGTGCCACCCTAAAAGCATGGCCAGTTTCCTTCTGCATATGGTGACGAGTATGTGCGTGATGTAGCTAACAGCCAGTCAAATGGTGGAGATTACAGTATAAATTAATAGGATAGGAATTATTTTCAGTTTCACTTAAGTGTAGCATCCATGAAATCTTCTTATTCCATAGATCATTGGGTGTTGCCTAGAGGAATGGAGGAGCCATAAGATCTGCAGAAACTTCTCGGGACAGGAATAAGCACTTTTTTTGCGGCACATGAATCATGTGAGTACAAAAAATATGGTTGAGGTTTGTTAGCTAGATTCTTCAGATATTTGGATTAAGAGATCTTGCCGCTCGGAACCTTGTAATTACATCAAATGGTATTTTGATATTTGTTTGTTAGACAGATATTGGGATTAGGAAGTTAGATGGCGTGCGCCATCAATATTTGCTTTCATGCGTTGCTACAATGTCTGTATATCATGACACTTAAAATAGATACTGTAAGGCTTGAAAGTTTCGATGATTCCCAGATTTGCACAGAAGTTTACGTTTTACCTGCAATGAATATATAATAAAGGTATGGGAAGCTTATGGGGACATTCTGCTGTATCATATAGTTTTTGAATCTCTTTTTTATTGTAATTTTATGTGTTGGGAAGAACCAACTCATTCGACAATGGACACTATCAATGCTTGGAGAAAATCGTTCAATCCTCCCATCTTCAAGATAGAAAGACTCCCGATTCAGGAGATATATGCGGATGATAATGAAAGGAAAAGGAAAATCTCTTGGTTGAACCGACTATGAACATCCTTTTCTGACCGAAATGACAATCAATCACCAAACTCATTTAATTTGGATGTTAGCTCGTTTGTCGCCGCAAATGGGATTATCAATCATGAATATTTCCAATCCACTTGCATGCAGGTACCCAGTTTCGGAGATCTCCTCATTATCATCCTCATCTTCCAGTATAGTGTTCGTGATATTCATTGTTTTACGAACAATCAACAGATCACCTACAGATTCCACCAAACGTCATTCGAATTTACCATCCCTTAACACTCCAAACTGAACTAGATTCGTTCAGTATCATCTTCTCTTCCGTGATGGTTGGGTATTAGTTTCAGAACAGCGTCATTGTTTCCTACCTTGTCTGTTTGGGAAGCAAAAGAAACTTCCACATCTTCTGGAGAGAGCAAGATATGAAGTATTCCATCACAAAATAAGATGTCCGAACGAAAATCAATGTTATCATCTATTCCTTAAAAGATTTTCCATCCCCTGTCTCCGGGTCTGCACAGCGCCAATGAGGTACGTGACAAAAGAAATTGCTGCAACTATACAGTTTGGAGCAACTACTGATAATAATTCCACCTTGTTAACAAATTCTGCAATGCTATTGCGATAAGCAAGAAAAGTTGGAATTGTTTTCATGGAAGGAAGTGGAAGTTAGATTGAAGAGAGACATTTTTATTGCCCTTAACCATTACAAACCAATCTTTAGAGGTTTCAGTCAGTTATATTTCGAGTTGCTTGAGGGAAAGCTTCTGCTAGTTCCATCATGGATGGCACGCAATAACAATTCCAGGGAAAAATGGTGCATAAGTAGGGGTAGATCATCCATTTTTACCGTTTTCTCTAAACATAGAGTACAGAACGACAACTAACTACTGAAACCACTCACTGTGATGGCTTGGGAAAGTCATTGAACCAATTTCCATGGCTTTTAAGATATATTTCATCAGGAATGGGTGCTCCACTGAAACTTTCGAGTCCTCTTTCCGTGTCCACCTGCAGGAACAATAACGATGGTATCAGCTGGGAAAGAAAACCAGAACACTCAGTGAGTCTGAATTCAAATCAAAATAATTGTTACATTAAGAAGAGTGCATACATTACCCTGCTGTTTTATTTATCTAATAATAATCGTTCGTCTATTCATGGATTCCTCCGAAGACTCATAGGCCCTGCCCAGACCAGAGTTCCAGCTTCAAAATAATTATAAAAAACCAAGCCCAAGCTTAGGCCCGCCCTACAATAAATCGTCAAAGTTACTAAATGGCCATCCCTCCCCTGCCAGGAGAACGTATACAAGGAGAGAGATGCCTATCAGTTTCACTGCTAGTTAGTTAATAACAGAATACAAAGAACAGAGAAGTGAACAACACTGAGAGAGAGAAAGAGAGAGAGAGAGAGAGAGGAAAGCAAGAAAAGAAATAACGTTGAAAATGTGGCGACAGCAAAGTTATCAACGATCTTGGAGAATCATGAGAAATAATGGCAGAAGAAGATACCCGTGGGGCGGTGGTGGTCTCGGCAACGGGGGCTCGGAGAAGTTCATAGAGTTGTTTGAGAAGTTTTTGGCGTTGCTGTTCCTAGTCTTCTGTCTGCTGGTTATCATTGTTTGGTTCTGGCACCACATTCTTCAATAGTGAATTGGGTAGGTTACATATGTACTGTATAGTATAATGTAGGTTCTTGTTCTAGTTTCAGGTTTTCTTCTTCCTTGTGAATTGGGTTGGTTACATACGTACTGTATAGTATAATGTAGGTTCTTGTTCTAGTTTCAGGTTTTCTTCTTCCTTGTGAATTTTGGTGGGCTAGGGCCAAAAGGCCAATGTTATCTTTCTTGTTTCAGTTTCAGTGTTTGATTCTCGTTCTGTCCGTACCAACGCAGCGAGGAATCCCCTGTCTTCCTAGGGTTGAATCCGATGTGGGTTGGGTGTGGGTTGAATTGAATCTGTTACCTGGGTGTTGTTGAGAACATTGCAGTGTAATGGTTGGTCAGGGTTCATCATCGTCAATGCAAGAATCAATAGGTTGACAGAAATAAAAATGTTTAACAGATTTCCGCCTTCTTTCCCATCGTTGAGTTGGCATATTTACATTTGATTGCTTCTTTGATTTGATTTGAGAACAGATCAAGATTCTTTACTTTAAATGGGATAATCCCTCTTAATTCTTTAGATAAACCTCCTCTTTTGATCATTAACTAGAGAAATGTATATGCAAACAATTGTGTACTTAGTAACAGGAACCAATCCTTTTATTAATCACCAAGCTGCATAATTAAGTAGTACAGGAATTTTATAAATTACTAAAAAAGAATTTATTATCACTGGTCTAGTCTAATCAGGTGGGAATACATCTTATAATTACTACAATGAAAACGGAAATCTCTAATGAAATGTGCATATATTCAAGCTAGTCTAGTCAGGTGGGATTCTACTTCACCGCCTGACCTAGTCCTTCTTTATCTACACACTTGTGAGGACTCGATGCTAATGGAAATATCATAAACTATCAAATACCAACTTCCCAATAGTTTATGTAAACTAAATACGGTTGACAGAAGAACTAATTCCTTCATGCATTTCAACAAATCCAATGGCATTCTCAAGCTCAAATTTATTCCAGTTTGTCAGGACTTGAAGAATCACTAGTTACACTAGCTTGTGCTTGCCTAAAATATAACAGAAGCGTAGAAGGCAACACGAAAGGAAGCCATTAGTTGTTTCTCAGAGAAATTGCTTAGTTGCAGAGAAAACTGACCAAAACTGAAGCTTGGTGGGTGAGAGACTTGCAAATGAGCTGACCCATTGAAAAGTTGATTACGAGTCAAAGAGGAAACCACAAGCATAACTTATTTTAGTGATGAGTCATTGTCTTCCATTGTGTGACCAACTCTTTGATCCTCAAATTCAAAATATGAAGCTTTGAGCCCAAGAGACAGATTGGGAAACGCATTGCCAAGAAGCAAAAGCGGGAACTTACATGGATATGAGAATGCTATTTTCAAAAATTTGACACCCTGCAGCTTATTTAACATACTGAGGAAAAGTCTTGATTCCCCTCAAACTGAAAATGCAGATTTGTACTTGCTATGCCCCCCGAAAAAACCAAAAATAAATAAAAAGGGAAAGGAATTAACATATTTATTACACAAAATAGAATGTTAACAGTTCCTATAAGAGCAACAAATCACTTTGGATTTCCTTCTTTTTCATTTTCCTATTAACAGCTAATGTCTTTGCAAGTGTGATAGAGAGAAGAGAAAGAGAATGTTATTCTCTAATGTTACAATTTTTAAGATAGTAATTATCAAACATTACATATTTAGACCAGTAAGATTTGTACTTAGAGACTGCCAAATCCAACCAAGGTTTGTAGTTTCCATTGTAGTGGACGACAGCTGCGTTGTCTATCTCGGTTAGGTTGAGCGCCGGGTCATAGCCAAGTCCCAAGACATGCCAGTTGCGGTCAAGTGGATAGGTGAGGTTGTAAAACGTAATCAATCCCGGTGGCAAAGAGCCAAGTTTCCAAAGAGTTCTGTCCTCATTCTGCAAATTATTTTTCCATTAGTATCAGACAATATCTTTTCTGAGGTAACTGTATGGAGGAAATGTTAATGGAACAATACACAATATTTGACAAAAGTTATCACCGACAGTTCACAAAGAAAGGGATTAACCAACTCAAAGAGGGAAACAAGAGGACATGAAGCTTTACCATATCTTGCCAATAATGATATATTCCGGTGATGTTTCGCTTCTTCCACTCTTTTAAGTCAAACATATTCATGCCAAATGCCCAACCACAAGCATTTGCATTGAAATTCTCATAGATTTTTGGATTAGAGAAGTTGAGATACTTATCAAATCTGTGGAAGCTCTCCTTACAGGTCTCAACTGCGCCATTCACCATACCATGCATATCAACGGACCAAAGAGGTGTCAAATCCTTCTGAACCACAATATCATCATCCAAAAATAAGATCTTGTCCAGCTTCGGGTAAACTTCAGGAAGGTAAAATCGAAGATGATTGAGCATTGACAAATATTTGGGGTTCCTGTATTTGAGATTGTCAGACCCAGCAGAGAGAGAGGAAGGGTGATTTGCCTTGAAATAATACTCTTTAAGTCTGGCAGATTCAAGTTGACGTAGAACAGAACAGTAAGAGGAATTCAACCACTTGAAATTATCAATGTTCTCCACTTGGATTGTAGCTTTTGGTGGAGCATTGACAAGAAACCACATTTTCATTGCAATGAAATTCAATTTATCTGTGACTATATGGAAAACATGTTTCTCAGGTTCCTGTGCATGCACCACAGTAGAATTAACCACCACAGATGTTGCCAGTACATTGTCAGAAAAGATGGCATAGTGATATAGAGCTGGATCTTCAAACTTTTCATTGGCCGGCTCCTCTTTCATGTGTTGACCCTGCAGGTAATAATCTGCTGCTAGCTGCAGTGGTAGGCAATGCAATGGTCTTGGGACAACTTTTGCAGCTAGCTGAATCAAGAATGAGCTCTTTTTCTTTAATGTACTTACATTATCTTCAGTTGACTGAATTATGGCTCGAAATTTTCTTTCCACTGTAGGGCAGTCATACAATCTATCCTTTGCTATAGAGAGAACATGACCCATTGCTTTTGCTTGATTAAGTGCACTGGAATGGATTAAAAATAAGCTGCATGAAAACAAAGAAAGACTATGTTTTATAAATGAAACTGTAGAAATAAAGAAGCAATACCTTGGGTGAAGCTCAGCATCAGAATTTGCTTCCCCAATAGCACGTTGACTTTCTCGGCAATGTTTCATAAGAGAATTATAAAGAGCACTTTCATTCTTAGACTTGGCAACATGTGCATATGCTTTGGCCAAAATTATCTGATCCCGGATAAGTTTTAAAGTAGAATCAGAATTTGGACTTTCAAAATCTCTCCTCCATATGCTATACTTCCCCGTGACTCCAGGTTTAAGGCTTTTTGACTGTTCAAATGCTGCTGCTTGCACCATGTTGTCATTTTCTTTATCTTGTCGAATAAGCTCTGCAGTTCGGAGTTCCCTCCTTTTCTGCCTCAACATCTGAAATGGAAGGACCGATTAGAGATCCATCAAATTTGCATAATGCATAGTATCACAGGTAGAAACATTTGACATTTCACCTGGCGCTTGAGCTTCACTGGACTCATTGGCATCCTTCCGGGATATAGAATTCCGGGTTCTCCAGATTCATGATCACCCACAGGATGTTCAACATTCTCTTCTAACTTCACACCAGCTTGAAATGAATCTGCCAATGTCTAAAAGCGGAAGTAACAGACAAATTTACATGTCACTGTTTCTACTTAGAAAATAACTCAAATGGTGGAGTCAGCCACAGAGTTAAGAATATTAATGAAATCAAATTTGTAGGTGATGTTGTATTTCTCACATACCATGGCTGCCCTAACTGCTCAGACTATTTCAACTTGATACTTCAAATGTTTTTCTGTTTGAATGAGAAAATTTGAAGCTAGAATCACTGATAAGTACCTGGGAACTGTTTGGCAAGACATTCTCTCTATCAGTAGGGTTTTCCAAGATCCATGAAGGAGAAAGGTGACTCATTTTCACTTTACTAATTCGAAAAGCACCAGAAGCATCACTGTATGCGGCAATTACATCAATGTCCTGTATAAACAGAGAAATCTTAGTACAATAGACAACAGGTATAAGGTCTATTGATTTTGTTGATTTACCTTTTCATCGGGATCACTGTTGAACCTGGAAGCAGCAGTACCCTTCTCACAATTTAAAACACGACCAGTAAGTGCAAACAAAAGAAAAGAGCAATTATGCAGCAATCCAAATTATGCAAGTAAATGAAAGAAAAACTCTACAAAGTACAACTCAGAAATAAAAGCACAAACAAACGCTTCTCCCGAAAGCACTTCAATTACTTTCTTGGCTAGAAAGAGCTTTATCAAGTGCTTTTCCTAGAAGCACTTTTATTCATTCGAAAAGGGTTTAAGCATTAAGATGGACAAAAAAAAAAAAAAGCTTTTAACTAACATCATTATCGGAAAATACTTGAAAGAACGAGATTTAACCTTATCATACAAGGGTCTATATCCTTTAAGTTCTCTTTGTCTGCAAAAGCTCAAAATTTAAAAGCATTATCGATAATAATCAGAATCAAATATGAAGTAGATCATACAAATTTTCAATTTCAAAATATAAGAACGTTTATTATTGATCTTACATCGTTCTAGCATCTTGTACCTCCGCATTGACAGAAATAATATGAAATGTAAGCTGCAATTAGGGAAAAAAATAAATCATATCTTTAACAATCAGATCACCGGAAAAAAATAAAAAATAACAAAGACTAAATATTGAAAAGAATATTAAATAACCAAAATTACAATTTTATTTTGTTATCAGTGAATAAATCGATACTGTAATTGAAGGCGTACCAAAGAGAGAGCGACGAGAAGCAGAGAATCAAAGGTCGAGAGTGACGTACAACGACGAGCTTCCATGGAAACCAGAGAAGAGTGAGAATCATAACGGCTGTGAATTTATAGGAGATTGCCTTGGCGAGGGGGATTTGCTAAAGTACGCTTCATGTGCGCATGTTAAGAATATGCGGACCTGCTGATCTGGAAAATGGAAAGGAGTCTTTTGTAATTTGCTTGTTTAATTATTAATATTGAAATAGTTTCTTGTATAATTTTAATTACTTTGATAATTTTAGAATAAATTAATTTAAATTATATTCAAAAAATTTTAATTTATATAATAAAATATAAAATTAATTTATAAATTTTATTAAAATAATAATTTATTATTAATTATATTATATATTAATATTTTATCAAAAATTAAAAATAAAAAAAAAAAAGAGGAAGAGGTTCTAATTCAGAGCTTTGTGACTGGATTTATTAAACAAAGTGATCCTCTTTATCTTTAAAATGCCATTCCTTGCCCACTAATGTCTTCTTGGTTGGCATGGAACTTGTATGATTTTCATCAACTCTTTTGTTGCAATGTTCATAGTCTCAGAATTTTCAGAAACAGTGTGTGCTTTTCCAAAAAATTACACCATTTAAAGCAATTGAAGAAAAGCTTCACCTTACTCTCCGTTAGCATGGAGGTTTTGACACTGTTTCGATGTTACTTTTCCAGCTTTTTCGTCCAGTTCGGATGATTCAAGCTATAGGTGTAGCACATTTTAGGTATGCCACTTCTCTCTGATCATAATACAAATCACCACCTTATAACATTTCTGTCGTGATGAATCAAAGATCAGTGAGATGTGGCATTCGAGATCATCTAGTTTTGGACTTCCAGGAAGTTGCTTTTGAAGATGATTGATTGCATCATGCAAACATAGCCTTCTACTGCACTGCCGGGATTGAAATAGTACTAAGCTGTTACAGGATTTCTTTGCCCAGGTATGACAAACAAGCAACTTTCCTTGCTCTCATGCCTCTTTCTTCCAGTTTGAATAACAAGTTTTTTGGCAGACGCAGCATCGTATATTTCAGAGATCATATTGTACCAGTTCTTGCAAAAACTCTTGAATCTGACAAGAGGTTTTTCCAGGAAGTCTCTATAGGAAAATATCTTGAGGCACAGCCTGGAGGAGCGAGAGAATAAATCATATCTGAATGTTGTACTTGGGTTACACGCTTTGAATGGTTCCACATTGACTGACTTGTATTCTGTATTCCGAAGACAAATTTGACAGCACATTTTCCACAAACGAGCATCATAGGCTTCTTAATTCACTAAAACACTTGATAACTATTGAACCCTCTTAATTTCTTCTTACATAATACTTTTGAATTGGCAGCAACTGACTGCTCGAGTATTACAAGATATCTTACATATATCAGTTGAATCTGTCTTTGAAAAAAGATATCGTCTAAGGCAGTCTAGCTAATTATTCCAATGGCTACTGGCTTTGGCAAATACCTAAACAGTTCGATTTCCGTCTTCATTTTTTTATGTTTCTTCATGGGAATAATAATTCCTTGTGATGTTCATGCACAGAGACACACCCTTAAGCCTGGAGAGTCGCTAGGATTCTCCGACCAACTTTCTTCCATTGATGGGAGATTCTTGTTAGGCTTTTTTAAGCCCGTCAAAGATTCCGATCATCATTATTTAGGGATACAGTACAAAAATGATAGCTATGGTGTTACAGTCTGGGTTGCTGACCGGAACACTCCCATATATGATAGCTCTGCAAATCTCACCATGGACTCAGACGGCATATTGAAGATTGCGAAGAGTGGAGAGGATCCCAATCCCATCGCTTTGAACTCCAATCAAGCAGCTAAATCTTCATCAGCTACCCTAGAGAATACTGGCAACTTTGTGGTGTCAGAATTGAATACCGATGGATCTGCCAAACAGGTTTTGTGGCGAAGCTTTGATTATCCTACTGATACACTTCTGCCTGGAATGAAACTGGGGGTGAACCTACAAACTGGGAAAATTTGGAAGCTTACTTCTTGGTTGACCTCAGGGATAGCTGCTCCTGGACTTTATTCCCTGGAATGGAACACTAGCGGCGGTGGCGGTGGTACTGAACAACTTGTTGCCAGACGCCAAGGAGAAATCTACTGGACAAGTGGGAGCTTGAACTTGGGCATTCAGGCTTTTGAGAACGTTCTTTGGTTGCATGATAACGGTACTTTTTATAACAACTTCAATTTTAGCTATGTTTCTAACGAGAATGAGAGCTACTTCACTTATTCTGTTCTGGATCAAAGTATATCAAGATTGGTCTTGACTATCAACGGAGGACTGGGCGATTATAATGTTAGAAAACCGTTGCTACTTTCAAGTTACGTATGCAAGGGGCTGCCTGGTTGTGTGGTGACAAAACCTGCCTGCAAAAACGAAAATGATGATGAGTTCGTGCAAAGAAGAGGTCGTTTTCAAGGATCATCCTTCTTGGATGATAACAATTCGAGCATTGTTTCAAGCGATTGTTGGTATAAATGCTGGAAAGAATGTAATTGTGCCGGTTATGCTACAGTTTACCTAAATGAAACTGGATGCCAGTTATGGGGTAAAGATCTGAATTTTTTTCTTGACGAGACTGGAGCTATGTCACAGCTTTATGTTCTAAATTCAATTCTGCAAACACCGCCGACAAATGGTAATGCTAATGTTAAGATTGTTTCTCTCTGATGGCATAATCAATTTGGGATGATTTTTGTGTCCATATTCAGGTTTAACTTTTGGTCTATTTGGTATAGGAAAATGGTGGATATGGGTTATCGTTTCAGTTGTGGCTGCTCTGGTAATACTTACTTTGGGCTTACTGTGTTATTTGAGGAGGAAACTCCGAAGTATGTTCTTACTCTGTCAACAATAACATGATCAAATGTGATCTTTTCAATTTTGAGAACTGGTCCTAATTATGAGAGCTAAATGCAACAGGGGACAAGGAAAGGGAAGAAGAACAAATATTATTAGAATTGATCACAAATGATGCAGAACAAAGCGGTACTGACGGGAGAAAAGGTCATGATTTGAAAGTCTTCACTTTTGCTTCTATAATGGTTGCAACAAATGACTTTTCACCTGATAATAAACTTGGTCAGGGCGGTTTTGGTCCTGTATATAAGGTAAATCTTGATAACAACTTACAAAAAACCAAAAAAAAAAAAAATGCTTGCTTTTGGTAAATGATATTGAAGTTTGTGACATTTTTCCAGGGAAAGTTACCTGAGGGGAAAGAAGTAGCTGTAAAGAGACTGTCGAGAAGTTCAGGACAAGGATTGGTAGAGTTCAAGAATGAGCTTGTCCTCATTGCCAAACTCCAGCACATGAATCTTGTTAGACTTCTGGGTTGTTGTGTTAAAGAAGATGAAAAGATGTTGATTTATGAATTCATGCCCAACAAAAGCTTGGACTTTTACCTCTTTGGTCTGTTTATTACATCTTTAGCCTCGTCATTTTTCATTGCTTTTTTCAGTAAATGCTAATTTTGCCGGTGCAAAATTTTACAGATGAAACAAAAAGGCAGCAATTGGATTGGAATAAGCGTTACAATATCATCGATGGAATTGCTCAAGGACTACTTTATCTGCATAAGTATTCGAGATTGAGAGTTATTCATAGAGATCTTAAAGCAAGTAACATCCTACTTGATGATGATATGAACCCCAAAATTTCTGATTTTGGCATGGCCCGAATTTTTGGTCGTAATGACACTGAAGCAAACACAAACAGAGTTGTCGGAACATAGTAAGTAAACATTATTGATCAGTTGAAGCTTTGAGGTCAAAAATTCTGAATTATTCCAATTTTGCAGTGGTTACATGTCTCCAGAGTATGCCATGGAGGGAAATTTCTCTGAGAAGTCAGACGTCTACAGTTTTGGCGTGTTACTGCTGGAAATTGTTAGTGGCAGGAAAAACACTGCCATTTATCATGCCCATGATCGAGCCATGAATTTACTGGGACTCGTAAGTCGGATCAATCTTAATATACTTATTCTGTTTGCAATATTATCATGATGTTTGATAAACCTGGTTCTGGGAAATTCAGGCTTGGCATCACTGGGGAGAAAGAAGAATCCTGGAGCTAATGGATCCAAAACTGGTCGATTCTTGCGTTGAGTCTCAAGTACTACGATGCATTCATGTGGGTCTTTTGTGCGTTCAGGAATATGCAGTAGATAGGCCGACAATGTCTGATGTTATTTCTATGCTGTCGAATGAAACTGCGCCACTTCCTGCCCCAAAACAAACAGCATTCCAAGCTCAACAAAAAGCAGATTCACCACAAGTGGATCAAGAGAAACGTTGTTCAATAGGTTTGTCTGTTGTTTCAGAAATAGAAGCTCGATAAAGAAAAAACACTACAAGCGTCTGGAAAAGCAAGTTACTTTATTCACATATAGAATTCTATATGAAACATTTTATTACTGATTTCAGCATTTTAAAATAAAAATGTAAATCTGAAATTATAGAGTAAGTGTCAAACAAAGCGTTCCTTCTATCTTTAACATTCTTCCAACATTCTCTTCTTGGTTGGCATGGAACGAGTATGATTCCCATGAATTCTTCTGTTTCAACTTCATCGGCTGTATCAGGGGCAATATCTTGAGGCACATAACACTCTCCTCTTTTCCAAATAACCCTTTTTTCGATTTTTTTTGACACTTCCCTTATTTTCCCCCATTGACGGAATGGTTTATCTTTGCCAGTCCGCAGGAACAAGCGTTTGGATTTACAAATTTTGTGGTTTTTTTACAGGAAAAAGGCACTGCAGCTTTGCAGATTTTTCCCTTTTGAACACAAAAACGGACTTGTAATGCAAGTAAATTTCATAAAAGTATAATGGCAACGTATCAAACATCATTATTTTTCCTTCCCTTTCAAGGCATTCATATAACAACCAGGAAATAACCAGCTTTAAGGTACAATAACAGAACATACAGAAACTGCACATATTTGTAACTCTTTTAATATTACAAACAAAATATTAACTTCTGATACTGCTTAATACACAACCCACGAAAACAAAAAAAAATTAAAGTAATGACTTCTTTCCCCGCAAGCACAATCATTGGAATCACCATAACTTGTATTCACTTGTCTCTCAAAGCTATAAAATTGCTAAGTGGAGGGAAGGATTCAACAGCTTTATCTGGTACAAACTCTCAACCATTTTTGAGTTCCATAAACGAAGGAGTGGGAATTTTTGCTTATGAACAGTTTTAATCAGCATAATCGAGAAGATTTGATAAGTTATCTTACTCGGGGTGAGTGCTTATGGCCTTGATTTCTATCCAGACTTGTGTGGAGTGGAGATCGATGGTGCAAAGGCTGCTGATTTTTTTCTGTGAGCCATTTGACGAGTAGGACGAACTCTAGGTTCCCTTGGTTTTTGTTTGGTAGCTTCAATCTGTTCTAATGTCTGAAGTACTTCTTTCATTCCTGGCCGATGTTTTGGTTCCCCTTCAAGACATTTTAAGGCAAGCTGAGCGATTTGTTGTGCAGCTTTGTAAGGATATTGTCCCTCCAATCTAGAGTCAATTATGTTCCTTAACTTTCTTTTATCATATAAATAAGGTTTGATCCAGTCCACCAAATTTTGTTGCCGGCTTGGACGGTTTGTGTCCAGAGCTCGTAAGCCTGTTAATATCTCAGCCAAAACAACACCAAAAGCATACACATCGCTCTTTACATACAAGTGGCCTGTTTAATCAACATAATATCAATGTTATTACAAAGATTTAAAGTGGCTCCAAACCAAGCAAAGCTTAAACCAGACCATCAAAGTTCAAAACGGTTACCTGTGGCAACATACTCGGGAGCGGCATAACCGTGTGTACCTATAATACGTGTAGTCACATGAGATTGACTAGCTGAAGGACCCAATTTTGCCAGGCCAAAGTCTGAGATCTTTGCAGTGTAAGACTGCAAAAAAAATAAAAGCTGAAACAAGTTAGAATTTCATGTGTAATCTAATGATATCTACACTGAGATGCTTCACCAATAATTTATGCTTTCGCCTTTACCATCTTGTGGCAAATCATTTCGAGAAGGTGAGAAACGACGATGTGAATAAACATTTTCTATGTCAGCAAGATGAAAAGGCACAGGTGTCTTTGCTAGTAATGAAGCTTACCCCATCTAGCAGTATATTGGGGGCTTTGAAATCTCTGTAAATTATTTGCTTGTCTGACTTGTGCAAAAAAGCCAATCCTCTAGCCGCTCCTATGGCAATCTTAAGCCTAATGTCCCACGGAAGTGGCTGAACAGAAGCACCCCCTGCAAAATGAAAATAATAAGAGAAAGATGAGCCACAGCCCTTGTTTCCTTTGAGATATCACAGGTGCTAGCATATGCACAAACAACAGCACGAATAGCAAATAAGTGAACCATTAATTGTTGTTCTTAGCCCTTACGTCCAAATAGATGATTTTCCAAGCTGCCCCTTTGCATAAATTCATAAACGAGAAGCAGCTCTGTGTCTTCCCAGCAGTACCCCAACAACCTTACAAGGTTAGGGTGAGAGAGCCTTCCCAGGAAATTTACCTCCGACTGCACCAAGAAATAACATACAAAGTTCTAAAATATTTTATATCTAGATATTGATAATAACGGGAAAACAATTCCTCAGATGTGCTTGCGCGCATGTGTAGATGGGAAAGAGGGACAGAACTTTGAAGGGTGGGATATCTAAAAGTCACAACTTTAGCTTGAAACATAACATGTTTCACAAGAACACTTGATTTCTACAGTTTTCTAATGGACATCACATGGTATAGAAACTATATATTTTTTATAAGACTCTCATAATCCTTTATGATAAATTTTAAATTCCAGAAACTAACTGCTAAGATACTCATTACCACAAAACCAAGTCATACATCCACAAAGTCACCTAATTGATAACTGCATAGTCTGCATCTTTTCAAGTTTCCGGGTGGATAACTACAAGTTATCTGCAGGGTTTACGAATTTCAACAGTATCTTCTATCCAAACAATATGTCAACTATGCAAAATATAAGTAACTGAATGACTACGAAAACAGTAATAAATTAAGAAATTATTAGCTCTTCCTCAAGTTGAGTTGAATCACCTGCCACTCCTCAAAACCTTGCAAGCTCTCAGAATTCAATTTTTTGACAGCTATTGCAGTTCCACTTCCGGACTTCCCTGGCCCTTTCTCATCGAGCCAACCTTTGAAGACCTTCCCAAAACCTCCCTCGCCAAGCACCATATCACTTTTAAAACTCCTAGTTGCCGCCTTCAGTTCTGCAAAACTGAAGATCCTCAAGTTTGGGGTAGGCAATATCTGCCCATTGGGAAACACCTCCTCCCCACTTGATGCGGAGAAACGGCTGTTCCCAGAGACATTGCTGCCCCCGGATGATGTTGTTTGACTGGTTGTCTGAGATATTCCTACCGTAGTCACAGATTCGTCAGTGTGTTAATGAAATTTTAAAGTCAGACTTTGGGTTTTGAAGGACTCAGAACACATAAAATTCTCGCTCACTCACCCACCATTATAGAACGGATCTCTTCTAATTACAGATTCAATTGTGATTAACTAAATATGCATTCAAGATTGGGCGTTTGGCCATGAATCATACAGGAAATGAAATGAAAATCAACTTCCACTATCAATTGAAGAAATTCAGAGCTTACAAAGATCTAAATATAAACCAGATGAAAATAAAAAGAAAATAAAATCATACATGTCATCTGGGAGTTGACTGACAACTATTGTGAAGGTCAAACACATGATTAATGGTACTGTATTCACGCAATTAATATATTTTCTCATATAAACTGATGAACACCAGATGAGAAAGTTAACAAACAAATGAGAAATGGTGAACAAATACAACAGAAATGTTAGAAAAATGAAATTACTTGAGCTACTGAGATTCCCAGTAGTGCTTGCAGCAGGATCATGGGTTGAAGAACTGCAGCAAATTCCCATCTGAAGAACTTTTCTTTCTTTCTCACTTTTTGGATTCTACCCTGTTCGGATTTTCCCAGACACAAGGAAACAAATCTCTTGCCTTTATCCAGTTGAGATAAAGAAAAAAGCAATAAAAGAGACCTCTTTCTTATTTATGGAGATGAAATTGATCAGAAGTTGTTAGTCTCCGACTATGATCGATCAAACTTTTCTTCGTCAAAACTACAACAACCAAATGGTTGTTCTTTTCTTCCAAATGTTCACGACTTGAATTATCTGCTTCTCCCTCCCTCCACTATCCAAATCTCTGACTCTCCCTTTTGTATACCCCTATGGTTTTTAGCACAGACCAAATTCAACTCTTTTTAACAAACTGTACGGGTAAAAAATGGAAGTAGCCATTGTATTATAATAGTATTTTCTATCAAACAAATTCCATTGAAGACTCAGTCTTCCTCCCTTCGAGAACACAAATGGACGACAAGTTTTGCGGTTACCGTAGACTGCTTCTGCAATTTAATATTCTAAGTCAACTAACCGTGTCCCGCAAGCTGGCCAGTCAAGACCACAGAATTCAAACAAAGACAAATACTCTGTAAATTTAATATCATGTCCTTTTCTCCTCCATAATAATACTTTATAGTTCGAGTTGTTTGGTCTTTTTACTATACTGAAACAGAGCATCTGGATAGTTTTCATTTTCTTTCTGTCTTGCATCACTCTCTTTTTTTAATTGTATAATTGCTACTTCAAAATTTTTAAGCGACAACATCATCATCTTTGAAATAAAAGATTGGGGTAATTTAATAACCTTTTCCCCACTGAATTAGCACTAATTTACATCAAATCAACGTAGATCAATGTAAATTTGTATCTTAAAGGTAAGAATGTCTGCAAGAAAGAAGTCTGGATTCAAACTTGCAACCTTATATTATGAAACACTTAGTGCTATTAATCTATTAAAAAATGAGAAGAGTTTGGAGTTTCTTAACATTTTCTTTTCTAGATTGAAGTATCTCATCACCTAATACAAGGTAATTAGGAATTAGATCAAGGAGTTGGTCATTTAGTATGATTATCTAACTTGGTGAATGAAATTATTTTGTGGGCACACGAAAAATGAGTAGTGGGTGATGCCTATAATTCAGCACACAAATGTGGAATTCGTGGGTAACATTAGTACTGGCAGAAGAAGACTTTTGGGCAGGCCCCAATGCTAAAAATATGGTCAATATTTTGGTGGGTAAATTAAGTGCTGCTGAGTGAGGGCCAACTGGGCAACATGTGTGCCCCATTTGGTTTTTCCCAAAACAGAGTACAATTTTCATCAGCTTTTCATTTTTATTAAGTAATCAAATTGGTACGGGCTCCATGGTGAATGCTAACGGGGGAAGTAGAGACCAAAAGAGGAAGACTTGTTCATGTTCAAAATCAAGACAGCTGCCCTGTTCTGTTCTCCATTTCACACATTAAAACTTGAAGAATCACCGAAAGATATCCATAGATCTGGGATTATTAATTAATTAATTTTTATAAGTCCAATATGTTGACTATAAATCTTGCATTGACCACCCTTACAATTCCACAAAATTGAAAATCCAGACTCTTGATTCAATATCTTCATTTGACTAGTTCTTAATGTCTTTGGTATTATACATGAACTCAATGAATTAGAACATTCTCTTAATTTGAACTTGCATTGTATTAACTCTAAATAATTTGTTAATACACCTGAAAGAATCTACATATATAGTATCTGAAAGACTTTGAATGGCAGCCAATATTTGAATGATGAAAGTTGCACCTATAGTTTCTTTTTAACAAATCACTGTAAAATTGACCAAGTCAGAGCAGCAAGTTTCTGAATATAGAAGTAATGGGCACATAAACTTGAATAGATTGTGATCTTTGTGTTTCGATTAAATACTTTTGTATGCTATTGTAAGCATATGATAGTAATAAGAAATGACAGTTCTGCTTTCTTTACAATCAACTGAAATCGAAGTGCAGACATTCCCACTGACAGATTTTCATATTTTCAAGGTCATTTTTTCTTGAAGTTTGTGTTTGCTGAGATTCCATATCAACCTATTGAACAACTCTCCTGTTGGTCATCAGCTACTGGTAAATTTGCCTTTCTCAGTGTTCTGTTGAGTGTAGAGTGTTAGTTTTGGGGCAGGATGTGACACAGTGCTAGTTTGAGATCATAGAAATAACATCAGACATATTTGGTTCATATGCTGCACAAAAGACCCACAGGAATGCATCGCAGAATCAATGCAGGAATCTGCCATCTTCCCATCGATTATTTCTAGGAATTTTCCATCCCTCCATTGATGGCAAGCATGAATTTCCAGGAACCAAGTTTAACAAATGCCGCATCCTTTAGGAATACTAACAAACTCACCTGAGGGTTTAGAAATTATGTAGGTAAATAAATAGGGAAAGTAAAAAATAATGGTGTTTGATATGACATCTTATACTTTCAGGTTTGGGAATACTTGCTTGCATTACAAGTCTCCTCTTTTCGTGTTAAAAGAACAAAAAATTCTACCACAAACAACAAAATTTGTAAGTTCAAACTCTCTTGTTCATGCAATAATGGACGAAAAAGGTGAAGGGTAGAAAACATGAAAAAAAAAAACATAGTGATTTGGAAAAGAGAAGAGTCTTTGCAGAAGACTTGTTGATATTTCTATTGAGACTACCTGGAAAATCTCTAGTCAGATTCAAAGAGTCTTTGCAGAACCTGGAGCGATATGATCTCCGAACCTGGTTTCGAGCATACCAATTTTCAACAATTGATGTCAAAGATCAAGATGTCAATCGAATACGGGGCACGGAACCTGCAAACAAGTTGTTATTCAAACTGGAAGAAAGAGGCACGGGAGCAAGGGAAGTTCCTTCTTTGAGCTTCCAAGGCAAGTACAATGTCTTGGCAGATGAAACCTGTTAAAATTTAGTACTATTTCGATCCCAGCCACATGGCAGCAGGTTACATGTATATGATACAATCACTCAACAGCAGAGGCAACTGCCTGAAATACTAAAATTAGATGATTTCGCAGGCTGCAGCTCGGTGATCTTTAATGCATCATGAAAGAAATATAAAGGGGGTATTTTTGTTATGATGACAGAAGAGGTAGACCTATAACGTGCTAGATCTACAGCTTAAATCTTCAGAATCGGAGGAAAAGGGACTAGTGGAGGAAGTCAAAACATCCATGCTCACAAAGAATACGGTTAGAATTTTCCTCAATTGCTTTCAACGATGTGTTTTACTGGATAGCACGCACAATTAAAACTCCAGATCAACCTCCAGATCCTCAAGATTCCGAGACTTTTATACGGCCGATGAACATTGCAACTGAAGAGTTCATGGAATCATACAAGTTCCATGCCAACCAAGAAGAGATTAATGGCGGGTTACGAATTACAACTTGTTAAAGATAAATGGATCACTTTGTTCGACAAATATAGTCTCAAACGATGAATTAGGGACTTGGGTTTTAAAGGATTCAGTACAAAGCAGTTGGATTAATCCATAGTGAATAGACCATGGACTTTACATATCACGCCAGAGCTTGTTGCTGAGAGTTGCAACACGTATTGCAGAATGAGTGTTGTATTGGTACAACATGAATACTCAGGAGATGAGACTCATTGCTGTAGAATTGGGGGAGCACGAAGCTTATTAGTTCTTGTTTATCTTTAACAAGTCCATTTTGATGTTTGCGTTCTTAATCTACACGCTATTTCTTTGGTGGATTCCTACATAGTTGAATGGTACAGTATTTTGAAAATTTGAGAACAGCAGTTTGTATGTAGAATTCCTAAAAGTTAGAAGAATACATTAATCTGTACAAGAAATAACCTAACTCTTTTACAGATACATTAGGTGGTTTTAAGCCCACCATTCAATGGTTAACATAATCAAGAGAAAAAAATTTTACGCAATTATTCTCAGAGCTGCAATGCTAAATCTGGTTGAGCAGAATCTAGTCTGCTAGAACTAGGAGATCCTGGAGAATGAAACCTGACATTCAAGTCAGGTGGGACTGCATCTGGTTTTTGTTGTGGTGACAACCCAGAATCTGTTTTCCGATGTGTAGATAACCCCTGCCAAGTCGGCTGATGAGTTCCTGGTAACACAGCTGCCGATACCTTGCATTCTGAGCTTGGCAATGATCTGCTAGGATTTATTCTGTTTGTGTTATCTGCTAACTTGGGATCTTCTGAGATAGTATTAGTTCTAGAGACCCTGTCAAACATCTGAGATGACTGGAAACTGAATCCAGCAGGCCTTGCGGCTCCACTTAGTTTCCCCATCTGAGCTGGCAGGTTAAATACATCTGTGCCATTAAATCCATTCATCCCAGGATGAATCGCAGAGCTCTGATGAATCGGAATGGGAGGCCTTGCATTTATTGCTCCCATATTGCCATTCAGCAATTTAAATCTAGAGTGTGAATTCAATCTCTCAACCACCTCTGGCTTTCTTAGATGGCCATCCGAGGGAGAGTGTGTTGAAGGTGCAAACTTCTCTAATAAACCCTCTCCTTCAGGCCTTTCATTTAATTTGTCTCCTTTTAGTTCGACAGTGGAATGAAAGGGACCAGAAGACAAATTCTCAGGAATCATAAAGGGCTGTGATGATGATGGCAAACCTACAGTAGATGAAGATAGCAATAGCGACCTCTGTGGTATAACATCATTTTCTCCAACCCATCCGGGCCCAAACTTGACCCCAGCTGGCAAACACCTTTCTATCCTTTTGGCAGCAACTTTCCAGGCAACTGGTCCAAGAGTTGCAGCAAAACGAGCTAGACTTCTCGTATATCCATGCTCTGAATGAATCCCCACCTGATATGTGTACAAGACCAAATCAATTATGTACCAAAGTAAGAGATGGATAATATATTACATAAAAAATGGTCCACTGAAAAGAGAGCAGCACATGCATGGACCCCACGCATGGCAGTTTTCCATATTTGAATAATTAGTCCCTGAGGTTAACAGCCAACTCCAATGTTATAAAGTTATTTTATTTCTTTTGGTATTGTCAGATATTGGGAAACATAGTCTAGGATAATTTTTTTGTAAGAGAATCCAAGATCCATCTTCATGGACCCAAAGCATGACAGCAAGCCCTCTTCCAAGAGTTCAATCAATAATTGACTAGAGAAAGAAACATACAGTCATTAGCTGCTTCCTCTCAGCATCAAAAGTAGTCAACACAGACGGCTCCCTCCCAGACTGATGAAATTGCATGTACGTGTTGCGCCGATTCTCATCAAGTACAATTTGTTTTTTACCATGCTTCACAGAATAGCCCTTTGATGTTAAAACTGTGAGGAAAGATGAAATTTTCAGCCTCCTTAAGAAATGGAACATTTGTAACAAAACAGGAAAACCAAAGTTGAAGCAGGGGAAAATAGCTAATGATAATGTTTAAACCAGTACCTTCATCATTCCTATCAAATTTGTTCTCAGACAACAATCCAGTGTTTACATCACTGAAAGAACCATAAATACGTCCGGATGATTCTGCAATGCCAGACTTGTCCAAATGGGCGGTGCCTTTTCTGAAATCATGATTGGTCCAGGCAGCGTTTTCAGTCCCAGTTGCAAGAGTAGCATCTGAGAACTCTGAACGAGCACGCTCCAAAGAGGGCCTGCCCAAGGGCTTTTTAAAATTCTTGGTTGGTGGTCTCCCTCTCCTTGCTACTTTAATTTCTGGTTCATTATCATCACTGTCTTGCCTTAAATTCTCAAAATTCTTTTTTGCCAGCTCCTGTATAGAACGTGCCTGGCAACAGAACCAAAATCTCAGAGAGCATACAAAGATAGAAGGAAAATGGAAAATTCAGAGTTGAAAGAAGAATGTACCTGTCGAAAATATATGGTATCGGGTGCATTATACTGCATTGCATTCGAGCATATTAAGAAAATGTCGTTCTGCATGATAACATAATTAAATGTCAATGGTCTCAAAAATTAATATTGCAGTTTTATAGTCACATATGGCTTTAAAACGTTCGCAGGACAGGGATACTGGCCTAATCCAAAAGATATCTTTTATTTTTGTTCATTTATTTAATCAGCAGATTCAAAGGTTCAAATAATTCATGGTTAGTATCCGCTCAAGCCATAAGAATAAGGAAATATACCCATTCAATCTCGAGTAGGAAAAAAACATTTCAGCATGTCTTAGATTTGTTATTCAGCATAAAGAAGAATGCAAATCACCGAGTTGTTTGCTTCTTTCCTATTAGGCAAGATTCATAACTTAAACCTGAGCCAATTCTTCCAACCAGAGGCAATAACTAGGAGTACCAAATCAGCAATTGTAATACCAGTAAATTGCTAGAAAATCCCCACAGGAGGCTTCCAGATCTTGAAAAAGAGAAATAAATTGGCTAAGCATTTTAGAAATGTATCCAATAGAATATCAAGAGGTAAATGAATAAGAGGAAGTCAAGTCAATATCTCTAAAGACACCATACACACAACACACGCTGTTGAGCCTTGACATCTCTCATATTAGAAATGAGGTAATAATGCTACAAAGCAAGGAAAATAGCAGAAGACTAGTACTGATTACTCAAAACATTACCATTTCTTTGTTGGATCACAAGAATAACTCCTGCAGTTTAAAGTGATCCACCTCCTAATGCGCATTCCATTAGTTACCAAGTGGGAGATACACTAACCCTGAGAAAGAAAATTTTCTAGACTACAGCTTCCAAAAGGCACTAGCTTTCATAAATGATTCTCATAGCTATTGGAATAAAGAGGCCGGGCAGGGAGATGTCACGTTGACTTTCATTATTCCAACTAGTACTAAAAAGCAAAAACTACAAGTTGCCACTGGAATTTGATGAGCCTCAACAATTAAGCTCATTAGAGGAAGTTCCTAAAATATTACATTACCTGCGGAATTCACAAGTCATAGGAAACAAAAGTAACCTAAGAAGATTCATGTTCACCAAAACATATCTTGGGAATTGGAGTAGATTACGTTCACTTAATTAAACAAAAAATTCATCTACTATATCCAGATACATGAGCTAAAAGACCAACCTTCATTGCCAATAGGATGCACAACACCAAATTTTCGTAAACAAGAAGCAAATATAACTTTAAACTTCAAAACAGACGAGGCTTTGTCCTACCGTAAAATACATTCTAAACAATGAAAGAAAACAGAGAATGGGACAAATGACCAGTGTCTGAAAGATACAATCACAGGCACGTAAACTAACCTCGAATTGTTCCAAGTTGGCATAAACTCCATTAGTTAGTTTCTTCCTCACAGTCCCAAAATCCATGGGATGCTCAATAACTTCATGGTAGTCCGGAAGCTGCATATAAATACCAACATTAAAAGAAAATAATATTATTTAAAACATCCCGGTAACTCCTAAAGTTTATGCAGCATCAAACTATTATAAAAATCAAAAAAAAAAAAAGAGGGAAAAAACTTGCCTCTTCCGGATCCACTGGCTCAGAAAACACGCCATAGGTATCCTTCCTGAAATTAACACGAAACTCAGTGAACATGAAAACAAATGCTACACGAAAGAAACCAAACAGAACACACAGAAACAGAGAGACAAACTTTTGAAGCCTATCGAGGATGAACAGTAATAGCTTTTTATCTGGTAAAGGTGTTGAGGGTCCCGATTCCAACAGAGCCCCTGCATGTTATCAACCATAATCACACCAAAAAGTTCCCAAAAAAAAAAAAAAAAATGCCTTCTTAACAAAAGGGTATGTGAGATCATTAGCAAAAAGGTACAAACAGAAATAAACTTTTAAGCAAATGGGTTTATCATACAAGAGACTAAAAAAAATTAGCACTACCAAACCTTGATTGTCATTTGCTGGGTTCGTACCTGGAATAGACTTCTCTCCCTGAAAATAAAACCCAACAAAAGAAAATTTAAAACAGGAAGCTAACGACCAAATCGTACTTGTGAAAAGGCAGTAGCACAGCATTCAAAATTCCAGAAAGGGAAATATAAAACCACAGTTGATTGGAAAACGAAAACTAACTATGAACCAATAATTAAAAGAGAAAAGACAAAATTCTACTTTTATCTTCATCAGATTTGACAGTCAAAATCATAATAATTATTATTATCTTTATTTAAATAAAGTCATATTAATTGCTACTAGCAAGTAAAAACAACAAAGAAAATTAAAAATAAAATTGAAAAGAGCCCAAATTCCAAAATATAAATACCCAGTCAACCGAAGTTTCTAGAAATTTCAAAAGCACATTCTTTTTCTGTGTTGCAAACGGCCCGAAGTTCAAGGTACTTGCAATAAACACTCTCCAACATTAATTTCCGCGAATAAAAATTCGCGCTTTTATTTGAAAAAAGAAAAAGTTGTTTTTTTTTTTTTTAAATTGAAGCACCCAACAATCAAGTACCTTTTCACGATCACCAGTTCCAGATCCACCTCCGATCGCATTGATCTTCCGCTTCTTGTGATTTCCACCACCGTTTTCGTCCGAATCGGAGGCATTACCATTCGAATTCAGCGAAGATTTCTGCACCTTGAGCACGAGCTTCAGCTCCTTCTCGCGCCGATTCCCTTCCTCGTCATCTTCCTCATCAGCCGAAACCATCTCCGGCGACGGATTTGGGTTCCGCCTCGTCGATCGCCGCACGGGATTGGCAGTGGCAGACTTGTAATTAGATGTAAGATCAAGGTCATAAGTCTTTCCATCCTTGTAAGTGTTATTCCTCTTCTTCTCCTGCTCCTGTTGTTGCTGTTGCTGTTGTTCTTGCTCTTCTCTTATGTTACGTTTTTGAAGATCTAACAGAGACGGTCTTCCTTTTTTCTTCTTCCTCTTCTCGACTACCTTGCCCATAGTTTTTCCTTCCTTCTCTCTCTCTCTCTCTCTCTCTCTGCCCTGTTGTTGTTTGGTCTACAAACAAACATGGTCTTATTTTTTTTTTTTTAATAATTTTTTTATTCTTTATTATATTTTTATTTGTTTTTATATAATAATATATTAATATTCATTTCGTTTCTGACTTTCAAGTACTGCGGCACGTGACAATCGCACGAGTTTCGCGTGGAATATTAAAAAAATAATAATAATATAATTTTTTTTATTTATTTATCTTTATAAAATCTATCCAACTTCAAAGAATAGGTGGGACCCATGTGGTGGGTTCAAGATGCCACGTGGCAGAAAGTTGTGGAAAAGTCAAGAATGGAAGCTTTGCGATGAGCAGAGAATTGAGAGTTCATCTTCCTCGTTTGTCACTGCGTTTGATGAGATTTCTCTTCAATGCTGAAAAATGTGAATGACAGATTTTTTAATTGTCGATGCAGAGAAGAAAAGAAAGAAAGAAAGAAAGAAAGAAATCAAATGAAGTCGTGTTCTGTTTCTGGTGTTTTTGGAATCTTAAGTGCATTTGCGTTTTCTCGTTTGAAGAGTTTGTATTAGAATTCTCAAATTTGTACGCCTATACTGATCCTTCGTATCGTTGTTTTGTCAAATCACACTTGCCTAACGTGAATTCTGAGCTGCGAACGGAAAAGCGGGATGGTTGTTGGTCTTACAGTCTGAAATTCTCTCATAATAGTAAAGTCCAATACTTGGGGGAGTGTTTGTGGTTATACAAAGGAGCAGCCATGTGTATGGCTGTGTTTATGTGGCAAACTCACCCGCTTTACCCATTTCTGTTATTCCTCAACAGAGACGAAATATCACAGCTGGTAAGAAATCATTTTGTCGGTTGTTTTTGAGATATAATTCGTGGGAATATTATGTTTTGTATTCTTTTTGATTTGTTGATTGGTATTTGTTTGTTTTGTTTCAAGTACTACGAAATCATTGGGATGGTGGGAAGTAGGAGAGATTTTGGGCGGGAGAGATGAGAAAGCTGGTGGGACATGCTTGGCTTGCACAAAGGATGGTAAATTTGCTTTCCTTACAAATTTTAGACGTTTCCTCAAGTGAAGAGCAGAGGAAAATTACCTGTTCGTTTCTTGCGGGTGATTTCTTTTGTCTTGTCCCAAATTGTATTATCAATTTTTTAACCAATGAATGGCCCCCCTTTCTCAAGTTTGTTCTATGTGATATGTCGTGGTGGTGGATTTTGAAGATACTGGACTTGAGAATTGATCTTTGTTTAGGTTATGGAGATTTCTAATTCTTATTTTGTTAACATCAATGCTTTGGTAAGGGAGTGGCCGTGTAAGATAAGGTGTTCAATGAGTGGCCGTGTAAAATTCTTGGATCTACAAGTGAAAGAACACAAGTGCAAGTAATTAGGCTGGACAAAATTGGGAAGTAACCCATTTTCTTTTCTAGGTGAATTATACTGTTCTCTATAACATTGAATGATCTGCATGTTAATGATGTCGCCTGCACTTAACGCTGAGTAATCCCCAGAGACCATTATGTGGATGGGCTAAGTTTGCTTAAAGCATCGATGTCATGGACAAAAGCTTTTTCCTTGCAATGCACATAAGTTAGCAACATACGATCACTTGGGCATGTTTTAGATGGTTGTCTTCTTGGTTTAAAGTTGATTGAGTTGGTAGTAGAGGTAATTTTCTTATCAATATCTTGAGTTTGGAGGTGTTCAAATAGATAATTTTAGAGAGTAAAAGTAATCAATGCATGCTGTTGCTTGCAACTTGTACCCGCTTATGCTGTACTTGCCAATTCACCGGTTACTCTAGTTTCAACTAAGCAACTTGTGGCAAAACAAGTATTTTTTTTTTATCTTGCCGAAACCTTCAATGGTGAACCAGACTGAATTATCATTAACCAACAATTGTCGATGAAATGTATTTTCAGAACATAGCAAGCATCGTAGTGGTATTTGCTTGGAATAGATTTGCTATAGTTTGGTGGGATGATTTCCTTGCTGCATAGGAAGAAAAAGCCCTCGGAGTTTGCGGAAGAGTTTGTGAAAGAAGCAGATCAGTACAATGGTTTTAACCTGGTATCTGTTGATATTCATTCCAAATCCATGGTCTACATAACCAACATATCAGAAGGAGCTAAAATTGTTGTCGCAGAGGTGTCCCCCGGTATCCAAGTCTTAACAAATGCAGTAGTGAACTCTCCATCGCCTAAGGTAAGATATTAACTCCTCAAACTACACAATTGCAGATTGTGGCATCTTCTAGTTTATTTTTCAACTAGAGTCCTCCAATATCAGCTCTCAGTTACCTTTGTAGTTACTGTTAAATCATTTTTCCCTCTACCAGGCTCTGCTTCTAGGCCAAAATTTCAAAGAACCGATGGATGAATATGGTGAAGGTGAACTTCCCATGAAAGAAATGGTTGACAAACTAATGATGGACGCAACTAAAGACGATGAAAGCTTGCTGCCTCATATTTATCCTCCCGGCGATAGAGCACTGCTTAAATTGACACAGCGGACCCATTGGTTAGTGCTTCATACTCTCTGTCTCCCATTACTTTTTCACTTTTACTCAGAATCCAACACAAAAGGAAAATTTATTTCTCATAAAATGTGAATGTGTAGGGACGTTATGGCACTAGAAGCACTTCTGCACTATATGTGAAATCGAATGGGGAAGCTTACTTCTATGAAAAGCATCTGGAAGAGGACTCGTGGAAAGAGCAGACAGTAGCTTATCAGACGGAGAAGTAGATGGTTAACATCTAACTCCTAAGAAATAACTAGCAGATGTTCACTTAACCTTTGTCCCTTTCATGCTATCTGAATTATTTGTATATTGTCATTAACGTGAATTTACAACATGGCTGCCTGCCTTCATTTCAGTATTTATACAAAGAAATTTGTAGAAATTACCATGCCTTTTAATACTTTCAAACTGTATATAGATCTTACGTGCAACATGGATACCGAGTCAAAATTGTAAGCAGAGGCAGTCAATTCTCATATGAAAGAGCCTTCAGAATCAGCTGTCATGTTCATGCAATCACTTCCCTCTTTTGTCCAGTTTTCTCTCCTAGTCAAAACTATTTCATGAAGCATTGCATACTCATAAAAGGTCATATTTCTAATGGAATTACACGGGAAAAAGTGTGATTTCAGGGATTGATTTAAAGAACTTGAGAAGACTTCACATACACAAACTCAGTTTCATTTATTCATAAACTACATGCACATCCTTGTGTGGATTCATATCAGCCACTACCCATCTCTACCTTCCAAAACAGACAGATAAAACCATCATGATCCTCTAAGCTGATCAGGCATTACAAGTCGAGCATGTGCAAGCAGTGCCGCAACTACAATAAGCCTTGCCAGTTTTATTAGTTTCAATCCTGCTGCAAGTGCAGGGATTACAGCTGCAATGTTCCCCGCATGAGCACTTCTTGTGATCATACTCGCTATAGGCTCGAGTCGTGCACCTGCATCCATATGTAGTTTTATAAAACCATCAAGCTAAATACAAAGAGAAAGAAAGAACTTGCAACAATAGAAACTGGCCTGCAAACTGCACCACCCGGACATGGAACAGGACAACCGCAGGTGTCGTTGCAGTGAACAATACCTGACCTCAACACATCTGCCATTTTTGCCTTTGCTTTTGACAAAAAATAAACTGAATCATCAATTTGAACCTCCCTAGTTATATCCAGGATTTGTGTTCTTTTCGGACATGTTCTGGAGTCTGTGTTAAACATGTGGCATCACGAGGAATGAGCTTTTCATGCATAAGAGACACACTACACACACGTGCACTCAGAAACAGATTTTTCACTCCCTTCAAATTCACTCACAATTTCAATCTTGAAAATCCTTTAGCATATCCACAATTTCGGATCAGTTTTATTTATTACAACTGCGTAGAACAAACCAAACAAGTGTGCAATTTTGGCCGCACCTGCAAAACGCCTTGCCGGTTGGTTCCACATGGACAGAGGTGGCGAGAACATTTTCATGGATTCAAGCTTCAGCGAACACGTTGTTAATGCAAAATGGTAATCGGGATTCGAACAACTACTAGAGGTGTTTACTGCCAATTTGTAGCTTACAATTTCACTGACTTTTTAACTTCTGATGAGGCTTCAAAAGATGATCAATTCAATCAGATGGTGCGCAGCCGATTTCAAGTGTTAGTGGTGATCAAATTGTTAAGCTTTCTTTCAGCCTTATTTATTTGTTAAACGACATACATACATGCATACATACATACACCCATACAAGTCTACGGTAATTACAAACTGTACCAGCAACTGAAGAGTTGGAAGATTTCCTTTAGCTAGATAACCAAATTAAAGCTTGGTAAACAAAAGACACCAACACAGATCTTCCTCGGTTCAGGCAGCGCAAGTCGGGCAGGCACAACCAGGGCCAAACTTGCAGAGAGCCTTGCCTGTTCCAACGACTTCTGTCTTCGTGCATGTGCACGGATTGCAGCTGCAGTGCTCCCCGCACGAGCATCTCGTGTTCTATCCCGCTCCCTGCCCTGCTTGCACATCTGATGATTCATTTGCAAAACACGAAAGAGATTATCGACCGTTGGTTCTCCCCTTATTCGAACTTAATTTGCATTATAAATATTTTCTACCGATCGTTTACTAAGAGAGAAGATTGTGCAGAATATATAGATCACCTGCAAGCCAGGCAGCCGGGGCAAGAGGAAGGGCAGCCACACCTATCGTTGCAGACAACAGCAGCTCCTCTCACATCTGCCATGTTTTCTTTGCTTGCTTAGTTATTAATCAATTTGCAGGAAACAGATAGCTATGCTATATCCAGCCTTTGTATTTATTTATATTACATGATTTTGCATGCTTGAATTTCTACTTGTGTTGCAGTTAAAGAAGTGGCGGGAAGATTTTTAGCAGGGTAACACATGGCTTTCGTGGCATGAATTGTTCGTGCAGTAGAATCCATGAATGTATTTAATATTGCATGTAAAAGAGTTGCCAGAGACTTGTAATTTGTGGGTATTGTTGAAACGAAAAGCAGAAGTAAACAAGAATCCAAGGTAGTTGTTAAACATTGGTAGGACACATGCACTACATTGTGCTTGAAAACCAGAACCTTAAATTGCCAGATGTTGCGGATTTTGCGGGCAGGAAAGTGAAATGGTGGTGGAGACAAAGTGAAAGAGATAACTAAATTTGATTTCCATTTTCCACGGAAAGGGAGGATTAGTCTGTTAATAGCGGTAGTGGGTGCATGTCGATTTCCAGCAAGGACATTGGGACAGTTTCTGAGAGGTACGTCCAGTTATTATTGTATATGGTGGAGTAAAATCAACAGTTTATCTTAACCTGTTTATGACATTTTCTCCTGTCCTTTTATTGACACTACTCGGCAGGTTTCTTTTCTTTTTCTCTCTCCCTCTTTAATTTTCCAGGAAAAGGAAAAAGCAATGTTAGCTAGCCTTTCAATCAAGCATGATTCATGGGGCAACAGACATGTATGAATGAAATGAATCAACATGAAACATGTCCTCTTGCCACCACTCCAACTATAAAGAATGCATGCTTTCTTTTTGATTTCACACAAAGTTAGATGCCAACAACATCCAACATACTTTATATTCATTTAAAATAATCTCAAATATTATAGATTCCGATTGCAGTGATTTCGAATAAATTGTTACACTAATAACAGGGCAGAACAATGCAGTAGATATTTGAACTATCAAATTCATAGAGACAGTAAGTCAATTGAAAATATCTATCTGCATACAGTAAAAGGCAAGATAAATTGACCCAACATTGATTGGGACTTAGATTTTGAAAGAGTAGTAGTTTAGACCATTTCCTTTTCATATCAACCAACAAAAACATAAATTATACAACTACCAGTCAATACTTGTCTAATTTTACAAATCAATCATCAATTCACCAAAGGCAAAACCCACACCACACCAGCAGGATTTCTGACCTTGGAGCCTGGAGCCCTTCAGTCAATTTGTGTGATTACTCATAACAGTGGGCTAATAATATCTGCGCCCCTTTATTATGATACTTTTACAAACAGAGGTATCATTTATATCTCTGTATTAAGTAAGTTCTTAACACCTATTCAAATAACTAAACCACTCATTAATGTTGAATTACATGCCTTAAAAAAATGGTTAATATTGAATATTATGAGAGTAATTTGTTATTTTAATAAGAGTTAGAGACTTATTTATAAAAATTAGAAATACTAAGGACTCATATGTTATTATCCAATTGTCTTATGAAAGCAACTGCAAGCAAACTTCACTACAACCAAGGCAAACAAAAACAACTCTATGAAATTTGAAATTTCAAGCAATGGGGCCAAATCAAACCGCCCACTCAATATCAAATGTAGCATGGCATTGGCATGGCTCACAAATGTCATAAATAAATAATTGATCTTATGTGTACTTTTATGGGTCTCAATATTAGCTGTGAATCACAAATGTTCCATTAAAGTTTCTTTGGATCACCTCTCCAAGTCTCTACCATCCCCACCCAGGACAAAGAGTAACATGTTTACCCTTGTTCCTTCATGATTTCCTCTATGGCCCCCCTCTCTGTCTTCTCCAAAACCCTGAAAAGAAAGTTTCAAGCCTCTTACCACAGAAACTAGAAGACTAACCAACACTATTAGTGGTAACCCTTTTGCCTTGATTAGCTTGTGTGTTTAATATTATAGAGCAGCAAAATACAAGATTAGGCTTTCACATCAAGTGGTAACCTTCATGTATAACTTCTATATTCGTTTTAGCCAATAAATAAAATATGATCTTTCAACCTGCCCATGTCATGATCATGGTACTGTGTAAGCATATTGACCCCATTCTAAGTCTTTATTTAACTCCAGCAGAAAATGCTTTTTGAAAAAACACTCTAGTCGAAATCTTAATCAGTTGGTGTTCTATATCGTCAACTTTATGCTGTTATAGCATTCATTAGAGTTTGCATTGTGAAGTTGCAGAGCAATCCAAGTTGGCAATGTCAAAATGGAACCAAAAATATTAAAACTTTCAGCCATATTTGGAGGTGAATCGAAGTTTTAAGAACTTCTGCAACTTTCTGCACAGATTCTGAGCAAATAACAAGAAGGGAAATTTCAAATTTGAAGTTTGATCCATGGATTTATAGCCAAGACTTTACTTGATTCAGAAACAACCGAAGTTTCTAAATTCTGAACTGCTACTGAAAATAGAACTAACCCAGACAAATTCTTCAAATGGAAAGTCTATTGAGATTATGAATAATAGAAGTAATTAGACAACTGTAAATTAAACCTCTTTATACATCTAACATATACTAATTTGAAAATTCAGATGAAAATTCAATCCAAGATGTTGAATTTTGTGCTTAATCAATCAAGAGCATTTGGTCCAGCACAAGCTTTCAAAACGGGACTCCAGATCCACTGAACCATAAACTTCCTACCTCTTCTTCCATTCATATTAAAAGTTCTTCCTTGTTTATCCTTCATCACTTGCCCAATATACCCGCCGCCGCCGCCTGTCCCGTACAACCCTTCACACAAGTCTCCAATCTCCGTCGGAGCCGTCGGATCTTCCCCTGCGTACCACGCATTCACCAGCGGATTAGTTGATAGTTCTGCCAGTTCGTGAGCAATCACACTGATCATCCCATCAACACCCACGTCCCCGTTCGGTGGTTTCAGCGATCCGGGACCTCCGCCGCCCATGTACCCCGGAACGGCAAACGGGTATGAGCAAACTTCAGGGCATTGTTTCGCCGAGTTCCCGATCCACGCGTACGGCAAAGTGTATCCCACCATGGACGGGAAAGTGAAGTAGTGGAAGCCACACACCGCGCGGCAGAAGTCCTGCATGGTTACGTCATCCGCAGTGAGAATGAGGTAGATTCCGTTCTTGTGATCGACGGGGAAAGGCGCGGACTTGACTGCGGTAGCTATGACTTGCTGAACGGAGAGGCGGGTGAGAGATTTTCCGAGAGAGTAGAGGTGGTCACTGTATTCGCCGGCTACCAAAATCGTCCGGGAGACATTTGCGCCAGTCTGGTCAGTGTAGAGAGACACCGTGCGCCACCAGTCGGAGACCATAGGGTTGGCGCGGGGGTTGTGTTTCCCGGCGGTGGAGGAAATGGAGAGGAGGAAATCCTTGATGAGGAGCTTCTGCTGATTACTCCAGCGGCCGTACCAAATTAAATAAATTTTAATGGGCTTAGAGGAAAGAACAGGACCCATATGGTACCGCAGATTGATCAAGTTCGATGAACCCTCGAATTTTTTCGAGGAAGAAAGTGGGGAAAGTGGGAGTTTTGGGTTGAACAACTCATGAGTCTGTGTTTCTGTGCTAAGAGTTTGTGCTTTCTGTGCTGCTAATGCATAGGAAGAAAAAGAAACTAAGAGAATCAAAGAGAACAGGAGGAAATGATGCGAAGACGGTGACATTGTGGCGGCGTAGGAGGTAGTGAATGGTAATGGGGAAGGAGAGTCGGAGAAAACGGAGTATATAAAGGAGAAGTGCGGAGGAGGAGGAGGACGTAGGGCCGAGGGGAAATGAATTTGCTGGAGACAGCTGCAACCCAACACAAAGAGAAAAGTGGTTTCTGTTTTGTTATGGAAACAAGGGAATCGACATTACTGCATGGTGGAGGCTTCAATCTGGCAAGAATAACTCTCTTTTATTTTTCTTTTTCAGACAATTTAACAGTTTGCATTTCGTTTATATGTTAATAACTAAAATTTATTTAATTTATTAAATAATAAACTAATTTAATAAATTAAATAAAAAACCAAAAATTAATCCATATAATAATTATTATTTATTATTAATAAATAAATTATTTATTTTATTAATTAATTATGCAGATATAATAAAATTGTAGCATTTAATATTTTCTGATAAATGCATGATTAAGATTACCTTAAGCAATTGATGGAGCTACATGAAGTTGAAAGGGTTATAAGCAAAAATCTGAAGTTAAAGATTTGTGGAGGAGGCTGTTGGAGGGCATAGTCAAAAGTGCTACCTTGATTTGCTCCAGTGATTGCCAGACTAAAGTAGGTAAAAGAGTTTACTTTTGAGTTAGAGCTGGAATGGTGGGTGATGGGAATCATTGGTAATCATACATTCAATCCCATTTAATGTGTTTCAGGATTTCTGTTGCCTGTATTCATAGAAAAATAACTTTTGAGAATTTATTGAAGGAGGGATTCAAGCAATGCCCAGATCTGAAGATTTTTCTTGGCCTAATTCCAAAATCTTAGTATGACATGAGGTAATCTTTGCTTTCATATGGTCAATTATTTCAGTTATCTATTAGTAACCACATACATCAAAATCAAATGGGGTAAAATCATGTGTACAGTATGATTTTGATTTAAGTAATGCTATGTATTAATTACGAGTATATTAGAAATAACTTTTTTTTTTTTTATAAAAATAGATTAATTTTTAAATCTTTTTATATTTATAATTCGTAATCTCAAATTTTTTATATTTGAAGTTAAAGGTTTAATTTTTGGATAAAATTATTTCTAATTTTTGAGTTAATAAATAGTATCCTCTTGATGAATTTTGTTAAATGATATTAATATAAAAATAGTCTTTTTCAATATATTATTTATCAAGATATATTATTTTTATACTAATTTTTTTC
>CP135543.1:479882-551869 GCA_032402905.1 Khaya senegalensis
TTTGGATAAAATTATTTCTAATTTTTGAGTTAATAAATAGTATCCTCTTGATGAATTTTGTTAAATTATATTAATATAAAAATAGTCTTTTTTAATATATTATTTATCAAGATATATTATTTTTATACTAATTTTTTTCAATAAAATTTGTTTAACGATCAATGTTTATCAACTAAAAAATAAGAAATAAATTTATTCAAATATTAAAATTTTAATTTTAAATATAACAAAATTTTATATAACATTAAATTTGTAATTAAATTTAAAAATAAAATTATTTTTATCAAAAATTTATAAAATAAATACTAGTAATTTTTCGTCATATTTTATATAAATTAAATTATAAATTAATTTTAAATTTATAAAAATGATTAATATTATTTAATAAATTAATCTTTTAAATCAATTACAAAATGTTTAGTCTACCCTACTTAATACTATTCATTGGATTAGCTGATTTTTTTAATTTTATTTTTTATTTAGTTTAAAAGACATAGAGATGAAGATGATCAGAACATTTACTTGCAATTGGGTTGAAAATTGATGAATATTTATGACCCACAAACAACGCATTACCCATCACCTTTTTATTTTCATTTCCTCTTTCTCCATCCTAATGTCTGCTCTCACTTTCCTCTTGGCTGGCAAATTGGAACCCCAACTCATGGAATTTAGATGATGGGGATCAACTTTTTATGCCCACGTAGGCTCGTGGACCACATGGGTACTTGCGTGTCACTTTCTCATTGGATGAAACTTTTTTTGAAGTTGACTGGTTCTGTATGAGCTAGCTGTATATGTGAAGTCAAGTGTGCCTTTTGAGTCTGTGTATATCCCTATTTTGTCACTTTTCTTATGTGCCCCATGCCATGTCCTGCCAATTATCTCTTACCTGGATCTCTTTTTCCCCTTTTTTTTTGAAAAAAAAAAACTTATGGTTGTGGGCTTCATAGTGGCCTATAGTACAAATAGTTTGTGGCCGAGACAAAGAATTTGTTGTTGTGGACTGACTTATCCTTTTAGAAATGCAATCCACGGCCAGGCTAGAACCACCTCCCCAGCAATCTGATTGCACGCCTCATATGAGCGTACACAGAAATTTAACAGGTGCATTCAATAATGAGTACTCAATACACTGTAGAATCCAAACAGACACTTCCAAAGACCTTAGGGCGGATGCGCCTCCAAATCACAATCGAGGTCACCCACAGGTGCATTCAATAATGAGTACTCAATACACTGTAGAATCCAAACAGACACTTCCAGAGACCTTAGGGCGGATGCGCCTCCAAATCACAATCGAGGTCACCCACGTAGACCATGGGCCTTCTACATAATCTCTCGACTCCGTCCTGCCAAAGGTGTTCCCAGCTTTTGATTCTGCTATTTATATACCATCTCTTATTCCTTCACTTCTTCTCTTTTCTCGATATGGGATTCCATGTCAGAGACTAACCCTTCCCCCACATCTTCCATTCTGAAGGCTAGCAATGTTAATATCGCAACATGTATGAAACCAGCCTGCTTGACGGAGTTTAGTAATGTATTGCTATGGAAGAAAGCAAAATCCATTTTTACAGATTCAAATAAGTTGTTCTTTATCCTGCATAGATGGATCTGATGGATTTAAATTCAAATTAATACCCATCACCTTCTAATTCTTGTGTTATAGTTGTGTGTATCTCCATAAATTTTTTGTATATATAGGTTATATTGAATAAACTTTAAGCATTAATTTCACTTAAAATAATGCAAATATTCAATAGTAGGGATGAATATAGAGTAAGCTATGACAAACATTCAGGAACTTTTTATTCAATGATCAGGTAATGTAAATAACCCAAAGATGAAGATGATGATGATGATAAATATAGAACGAAAGTATGATGCATAATGCTGAATGTAAATTATATAACTAGCACTTGATATTCACTTCAACAATGAACCTTCATGAGGTGATATCCATTAAAGCATACCAAGTTCCTGAATGATTCTGGATACCAGAATACTGAAATCCTTACGCACAAAGACAGCACTACTGGCGATAAATTCAGTTCTTCGCGGAGATTATCTCCGTTAGTGCAGACCAAGTTCCAGTAACTGCAAGAACAGCTCCGACCACCAAAATGGCGATATCCAAACACCAGCCCTTCCACCCCATTTCTTCCTTGAACACCAAGAAGTGAAACAAGGAAGGTAAAACAAATCCCAAACCACAACACACACTACTCCCAACCAAAGATAGGAAATCTGCAAAATTAGGCACAAATAAAGCAATCAAACTAACACATAAAACCAGCAGCCATCGTAGCCACATGCAGTACTCCCCGTGCAAAACCCGCCTCTCAACGATCTCATAAACCGGATGCATCATCAGAGGGAATGTGAAATATAGATTTATACAAAGACCCAATTGAATCGAAAGGCTAACAAAACCATTCCCTAGATTAGCAGTGATAATATCTTGAGTTTGATCGCCAAAAGCAAAGTAACTCAATGCACCAAACCCTCCATACATCAGGGCAATAAAAGTTACACTCAACCACAAGATCTTACCAAAATGTTCCTTCCTTTCCATTTCTGATTCTAATGGTAAAACCATACCAACCCCTTCAAATGCATACACAGCTACACCAATACCATAAAAAAATACAGATAGTGTACCAAAAGCCATGACATCAGGCCTGTGTTTCAGGAAAGCCACAATATCATAAACCATAACCAAAGCCATTGAACCTAAATCAACAACATCAGCAAAAATGCTCAAAGGAGCCAAATGGGTTAACGTTGGAATCGAATTTAAACCCAATTGAAATGGAAAGCAACTACAAATAAAGAAGCCCTTAGCTGAAAAACCAAGAATTCTTGTTTCTTCAAAAAGATTAACCAATGTGTTAGCAATAAAAATCAGATAACCAACACAAAAACCAGCTTGAGAAAGAATAATCATGATATCAACAATAACCCTACCAATGGAACCACAAACAACGAATCCCAGATCACCAAAAGAATTAATCTTCGCGAACCCACCATCTGAAGACTCAAGCTTGCGACGTGTGTAGACTAACAGCATCATGCAGTGACCGGTCAATACCGAGACCGAGAATAACATGATCAAACCCATGAGCCATCCTGTGTGTTTAAACGCGTAAGGTAGTCCCAAAACGCCAGCGCCAACCAAGGCAATGAAAACGTTGGCAAAAGTTTTGGTTTGAGATGATAAAGGTTTGTCATTCCCGAGCAGCGGAGTGTCTTCTGTTGGCAGGGGTTTTCTGTGTTCCTTTGACGAGGAACCTGGTTCGTAATTCTTGGAAATGCCCATTAATCGAACTGAGAGTTATATTTTCCTTCTGTTAACGGTTTCAATGAACGAATGAGAATGGTGAAGTGATCAGTTGAGAGTTATTCTGGGATGAAGAGAGATACGAGATGCTATTATTGGGGGACTCGACTGACCAGTGTTAAGACTAAATAATAATTTTCACCTCCTTACACTATAAACGACGTCGTTCTTGATGTCTTGTTCAAGCAAATGGTTTCATTTGTTATTTTCCACGTGGAATATTCTCATTCGCTCAAAGCCATAAATTTATCAATTAATAAAAATAATTAAAAAAAATTTAGACGAAGATCGTTGAGGCTCGACTGTTGAAGTCGAGTCAGAATTCTGAAGGATCGGCGATTCGATTCGACGACATCTAACTCACGTTAAGCTTCTTCGAAAATGTTTTCAGAAAACAGAAACAGAAAAATGGTAAACGTTATATGCGATTATCGGTGGCTTCTCTTAGCTGCTGCTGGTGCTTTCATTTACATCCAGGTGCAAATCATGTTCGTCGTTTGCTCTGATTTCGCCCTAGTTTTCTTGTTCTTTCCTGGTTATTTGATAATTGGTCTAATTTTGCTGTTCTTGTTGTTAATTATCTTTAGATGCGACTTTTCGCTACACAATCAGAGTATGCTGATCGCCTGGCTGCTGCAGTAAGTACTTTATGAAGTAGTATTATTTCTGTGTACTTTTGCTTTCACTTTGTATGTAATTTGTTCTTGATTATGAATTGGAAGTGATGAGATTGATTTTATTGATGCGAAATGTGATTTTGGAAATCTTTGAGCATGACAGGGATGTTACTAATTCATTTGCAATTTGGTCTGTGGGAAAGTTTCTTCTTTTTAATTATTTAAAAGAAGTTGCTGATAACTAATGAGCTGATGTTAATATCACTAATATACTATATACATGGATCGTAGAAGCTCATATGGAGGATATATTTCGATCCATCTGGGTTAAGTCATGTCAGTGGAGGAGTTTTCTTTTGCCTCCTTCCCCACATTTTATGAACTTATTTGGTTAATAGCTCATGAATAGCTTCTGAAATGTTATTGAGCAAAATTTTTGTGATTTTAGACTAGTGGTCTAGTATGTTCAACATATGTGATTTTTTGACAGGTTGAATCAGAGAACTATTGCACTAGTCAAATGCGATTATTGATTGACCAAATAAGTATGCAACAAGGGCAGATTGTGGTACTAGAAGGTTTGTTTCCTCCCCCTGTCCTTTAATTTGTCTCCTTACATGTAATGTTGTTTCTTATAGATGATGGCCATAACCGATTGCTCTTACTTCCCTGATTTATTGATATGCTACATTTTTATGCTGACTAGTTCATGCTTCTATTTTAGAAAATCTAATAGATGGTGCTTAGTTTTCTAGTCATTGCAAAGTTTACTAGTCCATGATGCAGTTATATTAGTTGAAACATAAAAGAGTACGTCCACTCTGTCAGCTAATCGAAATTATTACCTTCTGTTTGCTGGGATAAGCCCACGGAATTTTTCTATTCATTCAACCTCTAAGATCATGCTGTTGTTTCAGAAGAAAAGAAACGCCGAGATCATGAATGTGGAGAACTGAAGGCTCTTGTCAAAGATCTGGAAAGTATGTTCTTATCAACGATAAAGTTTCTGTTTTATACCTTTTTTCTTAACATTTCTTTCCTTATTTCTCCAAAACCAAAAAAAAAAAAAAAAAAAAAAAGAAAGAAAAGCATGATATTTGTTACTTTTTACTATTTGGTTTTTAGATGACGATTAATTGAGATTAAGTGAACTGATGTATTTGGAAACCTTGTAACATATTTATGTCAAAATTTACAAGGTCTCGTATGCTCACATGGCACACATGAAATCATGTTCGGATAGTTTATAAAGTAATGTTTGACATTTTCTGAGCATCTATGGTTTTATGCTAGCGCTATGCTGACTCAGATTTGTTGTTAGAAGAAGATCACATTTCATTTTGCAATCAAATATTTGGGCATTTTCCTTTGTAATTTTTCATGTTCAAATTGGATAATTTTAAGGCACTTACTGTCCTCTCCTGCTTAATGTTGTAGGGAGAGGTCTAGAAAGGTTGATTGACAAAGTTCAGGTTTGCATTAATAAGGCTATTCTTAGTTTTTTCCCTTTAGAAGCCATCCTTTCTTATTGTTCTCACCAGGCGTTTTGCTGAACTCATTAGGTGCCACTGGCAGCAGTTGTGGTTATGGCATGCAATCGTGCTGATTATTTGGAAAGGACTGTTAATTCTATATTAAAGTATGTCACATGTTTAAGAATTTTTGTATTCTCTAGTCTTGAGAATTTAGCAAATTAATATTTATTCTCAGTTGATTAATGTGGCATAATCCAACATTTCTACAGATATCATAACTCTGTTGCTTCAAAGTATCCACTCTTTGTATCCCAGGTACTTGTGTCTATAGGCATCTTTCTAGTACAAAGGACATTGGGGTTCTTATGGGCATGAAGATATATTATGCTTTTATCTGTGTTTTGAGGGACAAGACTGATGAATATGTTTGTAAATTTTAGGACGGGGCTGATCCACGTGTTAAGAGTAAGGCTTTGAGTTATGATCAGCTAACATATATGCAGGTAAATTTATAATACAGACTCTTTGATTTAGCATATATTATTTCAGGACATGTAAATTTTAGATGTGATCAGCTAACATCTAAGATTTGTTGAATACTAACTTCAGTTCATTGCAGCACCTGGACTATGAAAATGTGGATCCTGAAAGACCTGGGGAATTGATTGCATACTACAAGATTGCTCGTATGGATCTCTCTCAACATTTCTACTTGTGTCATAGATTGTATAAATTTCTGTGCTGAAATGTTATCTTTCTCAAGGTCATTACAAATGGGCATTGGATGAATTATTTTACAAGCATAACTTCAGCCGTGTTATCATACTAGAAGGTGACATTGCCTTCCTACAGCATATCATCGCAAAATTTATGGTCTTATTTTTTAATGTAGTGCTTGGTTATTGCCCAAAAAATGTATATTATGATTAAATAGTTATTTTTTGAAGACAGATGATATGGAAATTGCCCCTGATTTTTTCGATTATTTCGAGGCTGCAGCAGATCTTCTTGACAAGGATAAGTATGTTTGAATGAACTCAAGTTCATATTGTTAAATTTTGTTAATAGAAGACTTTGGGATCTAAAGTTCCTGCAATCAACAAGTTTTCTTTTCTTAAACTTACTTATCTTAAACTTAAACCGTTGTAGGTCTATTATGGCTGTTTCCTCATGGAATGACAATGGACAAAAACAGTTTGTTCATGACCCTTGTAAGTTTTTCTGAACTTTTCTCTCTGTACAGTAATCATTGTAGGACAAAAATTAAGCTTAATGCATATTTGTTTCCATTTGTCACTACTATTTGCAACCATTCCTATTATTCCAATTACTCCAACAATATTATGCTTCTATTCTTTTATTTCACCATTCCAATAATTCTAATAACTCTGATAATATTAGTGATTCTATTCTTTTATTTCAGAGGAGGACATCATAATTTTGTTTATGCGTGGTATTCAATCATTATGTTTGGGCGTATATGTTCCTAGTCTCATAAGCCGTTTAGCAATCTTAGTGCTATCTTAGTTGTCTCATGCAATTCCCAAATGAAGTTCCCTGCTGATGGGATTTTGAGGTGTGTTTGTTTGGTTTTTTTTTTTTTTTTTATAATGCTTATTTTGTAGATCCTTCTCTTCACAGTTCACCCTTCTCTTCACACTTCACTCTGTGTCTTTGCAATTGTATACTTAAAGGTCTGCAATCATACAATGATCTTTAAACTAGTTCATGTACTACAGATACTAACTATAAAGGTTTTGAATAAAATTCTGATAATGCATTCAATTAGGATATTTGCCATTCTAGTTGTTTTCAAATCTTCTCTGTTGTACTCTGCAGATGTACTTTATCGCTCAGATTTCTTCCCTGGTCTCGGGTGGATGTTAACTAAATCTATATGGGATGAGTTGTCACCAAAGTGGCCAAAGGCATATCCTTGCAGTCTGTTTTATTTTTTATTTTTCCTTGGTTTTGCACCTCATATTTCCTTTGGATAATGTAGATCTCTTCTAAACATTTTTCTTTGACAAAAATTCACTTACTGGGATGATTGGTTGAGGTTAAAAGAGAATCACAAAGGTCGACAATTTATCCGTCCTGAAGTCTGCAGAACATACAACTTTGGCGAGCATGTATGTATATCTACTCGTCTTCAGATTTTTTTATTTTTATTTTATACCAGCATAACTTACAGATGATTTCTTATTCTGTGAACTCCTCCAGCTATGAATGTGTAGTTGTTTGTTATTTGTTTCTATTGTTAATTACTTGATATATAGAGTCATCCTAGATGTTGGATATTTGAAGCTTTCTTTGAGACCTCCATTTTCAAGCACTGAATTTTCACATCATTGTTGATGCCAGTTCTTGTTATAATTTTCTTGCAGGGTTCTAGTTTGGGGCAGTTCTTCCAGCAATATCTGGCTCCAATTAAGTTGAATGATGTGCCAGTAACTACCAATTTGTCCTTTATATTGTTCTGTTGAATGTCTATTTTGAAATGTAGGTTATTTCTTGCTTTGCCAATATTAACTTTTTCCTTGTTCCATTGTGAAGGTTGATTGGAAGTGGAGAGATTTAAGTTATCTTATGGAGGTAATATGGTATTTGGAGTTATGAATGTAGCCATCCTTTTTCATTCTTTTTATTACTTCTTGGTCAAGAAATTGTGTTTTATTCTTCTAGGACAACTATGCAAAATACTTTGCCGAAATTGTGAAAAAAGCTACACCTGTCCATGGAGCTGATGCTGTTCTGAAGGCATATAATATAGAAGGTGATGTGCGTATTCTGTACAAAGATCAGTCACACTTTGAAAGCATTGCGCATCAGTTTGGAATCTTTGACGAATGGAAGGTAATTTTTCTGGAGTGATTGGTGGGGCATGTCTTGTTTCTTTGTTAATTGTTGAATTGCTGGGAGCTACTTTAGATTATTTCATCCATTTTCTTTGATAGTTTGTCTGATACCGCCTCTGTTATTTTACAGAATATGGTGGCCATGGACCACCATAACTGTTGCAATCTTTAATTGGATAATATTAATCTTTCTTATTGTTAAGTGGGTTGAATATCATCTCATGTGTTTGCTTAAATTCTGTTTAAGTGTGGATGGTTCTTGTTTTCGGCTTAAAATTGGTGGGTTGAATATCATCTCGTGTTTTTGCTTAAATTCTGTGAAGCACGTGGGTGGTTCTTATTTTCAGCTTAAAATTGGGAAGTTATGGTAACTAAGATCAATGCTTATTTTGCCCTTAGTATTTGTAAATACACCACCCAATATTCTATATCTGTAAATCTCTTTTATCTTGCCTGTATTATCCTCATTCCCAGGATGGTATACCAAGAACAGCATACAAAGGGGTAGTAGTTTTCCGTTACCAAACCCCACGGCGTATATTTCTTGTTGGTCCTGATTCTCTCAGGCAGCTTGGGATTAAAGATCCTTGATGTAATGAAGGTTGGTAACTAGATACCACATCTTACCTTTTTGTATCTTTCTATTTTCAGTTCCAGTTTCAGTTCCTGAAACTTTTTTAGACAGAAAGTTTGATATAGCTAATGGTGATGTATATATTGCTGTTGTCTTATCAAATAGTGAATATGAGGAGAGTATACATTCTTGCTAAGCAGTGGGGTTCATGCAGAAGAATTGTTTCCTGAAGCTTTGAGGCATGCTAATGTGTCATACAATGAGGCGATCAATACTGTTCACAGAAAGAAGCCGGTGTGTGTCAACTGATAAACTTACTCTTATAATGTAGAAGGTACCAAACCTGTTTGCTCCCAAAAGTCTGGAAATATTCCGGATTACAAGGCAATAAGCAGGTGTCAATGCATACAGGCTAGAAGAATCCATGATTTTTGTAGGCTTTGCATATTGAAATGGGTTCTTTTTTTTTTTTTTTCATCAATAGGCAAATCTAGTTTATGTGCGTCAACTTATAAACTCATATCCATGGTTTTGCTTCAGTGGTGATTCAATTTTTGATTGGTTCAACAGTTTGGCAACTAATGTATAATGATCCAATGTGCTATTATTTTATTATTATTATTAATCAGAGACATACAAGTCAAAGTTTTACTTGAGAATTTATGTCAGTACTGACATTGTATAGTTCCGTTGGACCGATTCTTACTCCAGAGAAATCAGTCCTACATGTGGGAGATCGAATCTTAACCCACTAGGTGGTGAAAGTCAATCAGTAGCTTCTTTGATGTTGATAAATGCTTGAATTTTGTTATCTTGGGATTGAGCATCTTTCCCTTTTGTTCCATTTTCAACTCATTTCGTGCAAACTATTTAAAGGGGATTTAGAACATAATCAAAGTTGATCAACTCATTTTTCCAATCTTTCTGGATCACTAATCCGAGAAATTACAGTATTCGACAAAATACTAAGGTACCACAATATCTTAAAATTTTGATGACACAAACAGACATATAGACATCACCATTAAAGAGAACTTCAGTCCTTTGTACTGGACCCCTTTCAATTTTTGTGTCAAATATTGAGAACCTCACAATAAAAACTTTTGCAGCTGTTTGGGCCTAATTGTCTTGTGTGGTTTACATTGGATGGTCGAGTACATAATACAGAAAGGGTTATTATTATATAATATTGGATGTCCGTGCAGGTGAACCTTGGGTGTAAATCCCGTTGATGTCGAGGCATTTATACAACCGATGGACATGGCGACGGAGAATTTCTTGGGAAGTATACGACGGGCTCCATGCCAACCGCTTGGTTCATTTAGCGCAATTTAGTACTTGTTTGAGATGAAAGGATCACTGTGTCTGATGAATGCGGCGACTGTTCATGTGAGGGTGATATACATTTGGGGTGCTGAAGGATTCAGCAGCACCAGATCTCTCTTTTATCGGCAATAACCGGCTGACATATATTCTTGTGCATCATAACTTTGGCATGTGGTGGTACAACATGGAAGATCCATTGGAAGCTGATGGGCATTGCCACTGAATCCGGCCACATTCCCGGCGCTGTTTCATTCGTTGACGATGAAGGGCGAGTGTCTCTTCAATGTCTGAGCTTTCAAAAAGAAATAAATCTGTGTAAATTACACTGAGTGTGTTAATGGTTTGCGCCATCCCATCACTGATTTGCTCTTAAAGTTGTTTTCTCACATGAATGATATGAGATGCTGCTGGTTCCTTCATGTTATGCTTAATTGGGTGGCTACCAGCGTTTGTAATCACAATCCAAAAGGAACTACGAGAAAACTCAGATTGGATACCAATGTATAGGGCTTAAGATTAATGTTTGGGCCTATTAGAAGCCCAGCTAATTTCATTCCGGCTCAGCCCATTACGAGGACTGCGAAACCTAATAATCTCTCTCCGTTTTTCAGTTTCTTTACTTCGTGCATTGACGAGCAAAACTCTAGAGCAAGTCTCAACAATGGCGTCAATTCTCTCAAAGAAACGTAAACACTCGTTGAAAGAGCTGAAAGCCCTAGGGCAGCAGCTCTTATCGTCAAGAACGCATGTAAACAACTTGCCTCTGCTCCTCACATTCGTTTCTCCGACGTCGCCGCCGCAGTTCCTTCTGGAATCTCTCCTCTCTGTCCAGTCGTTCTTCACTCCCGTTTTACCTCAGCTTCCTTCCTCGAATTCTTCTTCTTCGAAGAGGGTAACCGATGATTCGAGAAAAGACGACCCCGAGTTTATTTATAAAACGTGGCTTCGTTCGAAGTTCGACGAGCTCGTCAAGTCGCTTGTTCTTGTTTTGATTTCGCCGCAATCGGAGGATGCTTTGAGAGTGAGTTTTTACTTATTCTGTTTCAAAAGTTGTCAAAGTTTTAATTTTGGTTTCGAAAGTTAAGAACTTTGATACTGATATTCTTTAGTGTATATTTCTGTTATAAAAATTTTATATTTTGATGCCTGACATTTGAAATTATTTGATTAGGAGGTGGTTTTGGATGCGTTAATGGAGTTTGTGAAGTTGGGAAATTGTGGAAGGTTTCATTCTGCGATATACCATAAATTACTTCATAGTATCGTAAGTTGCAAATTGTCTTTACTCTTTACTTTGAATTTGCTGTAAGAATTGTTTATCTTGTCGCATGCTCAGTACCTAGAATCATGTTTATGACCGATTGCTCGTAATTTGTTTTTCAGGTTCACTCAACCGAGTCTGTTGATTTTGTAACTGACTTGCTTGCATCGAAGTATTTCAAGTACATAGATGTTCGGTATGGATCATGATTGTAAATATGTTTTATTTGCATGCTGCATATGTGGCTGTACAATGTGTTGCTACTTTGCGGCATCTTGGCATTGCTTAGGCTTGCCTTAGATAATTGTTGTCTGCTGGCATACAGATAGTTATCTAAGTTTTCATATTGTATTAGAAACCAAGTTGTATGAATTTTATGTGTTTTTGGCTTGGTACAGTTATTTTACCTACATCAATCTGGAAAAACTTGCTAGAACTTTGGAGGCCAAAGACATCTCTGGTACTTTGTTGCCTAGCTCTCGTCTAAATGTTTTCTTTATTTGTAGTTTCTCTTTTTAAATGCCTTTGTTAGTTAGTTGATTTATTCCTCCTTGTTAGATGAAAAAACTGGGAGTGCAGATGGCAATAGCGAGAGCCATTCAACAGTCAGGTTAGTTTGATTGATGTAATAGTTGCTTAGCACTGAAATTAGTCCCTTCCTCATTTCCCCTGTCAAAACTTTTGAACAAAATTAGTCTATATTCCATTTGGGTTTTCTTCCAAAAACAACAATACTCCTCACAAATAGGAGATTGGTCAAGTTTGATATCATATTACATTGATTTCCAATTTGTGCAAATAGTGCTAACATTAAGAATTATATTATATCACTTTGCTCGATGTATATTATATCACTTGGTGAGATGAATTGCTTACCTTCCTTTTCCTCTTGTACAAAAAGCATTGATGGTACTGAATGAAACTAAACTGCTTCTGTTTTCTGGCAGCGTAGAGCTTTCTATTCACATGATCCATTATATTTTATCAAAAATCCCATCAATGGAAGATAAAGCTGAGCATGAGATGTGGAGTGGGTCAGGTGATTGCTTGCCATCTTTTTATCTTCAAGATGATGTTGTCTCCTTTTTTCTTTAACTATTTCTTCTCGTACTTTCCTGGATTCATATTATTTTTCGTGATTACTGTGTGTTTCATTATCTTTTGCTTTTCATGGTACCATTAGGGATTTTGTCCGAAGAAGGTGATCCTAAAGAGGTCTCTGGGTCATCAAACAAGGAAGATAAAAAGGCCAAGACTGAAAAATATAATAATAATGTAAGCTAGCAGTTGTAGCTGTTGAAATATTTTTTTGCCACCGGCACCAGTTGATGACTTGATGTTTCCAATTTATTTGTGACTTTTTATTGAGTTGTCTAGCGTGTTTTCAGGTGTTGTCTGCAGCCGCTATATTAAAAAAGATGAAACTGAAGTTCACTAAAGCATGGATTTCCTTTCTTAGATTACCGCTACCGGTTGATATATACAAGGAGGTAAACCTTGTGGCTTGCACATGCTACTTGTATGCTTGTTAGGATTTAGTTGATACACTTGTCTTAAAGTTTTATTTTAAGAATGATAATTCTAAGGTCTTATATTTTATTTCAAATTTTCTATTTTGGACTCCTTTCTTTAATACGTCATAAAGAGGATTAGTTATGGTACATTGAGGTACCGTTGCATCCTAAAAAATTTTCAGTTAAAAAACTTGAAATAAAGAAAAAAATATTAAAACATGTAAAACAAATAACAAATAATACTTGAAACACTCAATAGAAAACTTGAAATATGGATGAACAATTTGAAACCGATAGTATAAAAGTTGAAAAAATAGATGTAACGGTACTTTGATGTACCACATACAAACCCATCATAAACATCTAAATGATTTTTGGTGCATATCACTTCCCTCTTTCAAAACAAAATGTATTTTAATGTCACACTTGTTCTTTTTCTCACCTGCTTGCCATTTGATTCTCAGGTTCTTGTTACTCTTCATCAGGCGGTCATTCCTTATCTGTCTAATCCCATCATGTTATGGTGAAATTACGATCCATAGTTTCTTTTTTTTCTTGGTTGAAAATTTATATCATTTTCTACTTAGACTGACTTGGTACCTGATAATGTGTAGTGACTTCTTAACTAGATCATATGACATTGGTGGTGTTGTTAGCGTAATGGCTCTTAGTAGTCTCTTCATCCTCATGACGCAACATGGGCTAGAGTATCCCAACTTCTACGAAAAACTTTATGCCCTATTGGTACCTTCTATCTTTATGGCAAAGCATAGGGCAAAATTTTTTGAGGTAATGCAAACTGCTAGATCATTGATTATGAATTTCTCATGAAGTTGAAATCACATATTAATTGACAATTGTTTAATCTTTTAGAAGGCTAATGGAATTGCAACTTGAATTTGACATGCCATGAGGTTTTAAGTTGTGAAATTTATTTGCTGCAGCTTCTTGATTCTTGCCTGAAGTCACCACTTCTTCCGGCATATTTGGCTGCTGCCTTTGCAAAGAAATTGAGTAGACTATCGCTTATTGTCCCTCCTTCAGGATCATTGGTTATTATGGCTCTGATTCATAACCTTTTACGGAGACATCCTTCAATCAACTGTTTGGTGCACCGGGTAGCAAAACCATTTATTTATTTACTCTATTGTTGTTGTTGTGAATATTTTCTGTTGACCTTAAATTCTTTCCAGTTATTTTATTGCATTGCAACAAAATTACAATGAACAGGATTGAATTGCCCACGATATGTGGAAAATTAAATTTTGTGGTTATCTGTGCAGGAGGATGGGAATGCAATGGAAAAGGATGATTCTAAAGCACAGAAGGATTCTGGAACTGTAACAGATATATCCAGCACAAAACCTGGCATTGATTATTTCAATAATGAGGAAATTAATCCTGTGAAGTCTAATGCCATGAGTAAGTCTTATACTAAATTTGATCCACTTACACGTTCTTGAACGCATTGGCATCTCAATTTTAGTTATCTATCTACTTTTTTTAAAATCTATTTTCTGTTTATTCCTGCACAAACTTGTTAGTATGCATGTACATGGATGGTACAATTGTTTGTGATTATTTTAAGTTTATATAACAATGGAAATTATTCAAACAGGAAGTTCTCTTTGGGAAATCGACACCCTCCGGCACCACTATTGCCCACCTGTATCAAGGTACATGCTGGATGCTTGAATATCGCGAATGCTGCATGCATATATGCCCAACAATAATTAATTTCATGTCCTGATAGGTTTGTCTTGTCAATGGAGAATGATTTGACAGTTAGAGCAAAAACCACTGAAATCAACGTCAAAGATTTTAGTTCTGGTTCATATGCAACAATATTCGGGGAGGAGGTAATATTACCATTTTCTATGCTAATTCTCCTAGAGTTCTATTGAAACTTTGTTGTGTATGTAAATGTGAAACCTGCTGCCCCCGCCCCCTTGGTTTGTTCCTTTTTTTTTTTTTATCTAGATCATAGACTTTCTTGTGCAGTATCCAGGCATTCTAAAAGTTCATTAACTTTGAAATTTGCAGATTAGGAGACGGGTAAAACAGGTCCCGCTTGCATTTTACAAAACGACACCCTCCTCTCTGTTTTCAGAAGCAGATTTTGCTGGTTGGTCCTTCAAATGTGAAGAAAGTAAGGAAAATAATTCTGGGAAGGATGAAAAGAACTTATCTAACACATCTGAAGAAAATGGTCACATTTCCTCCAAGCGGCCGCGGATTGAATGCTCATAATCAATCTAGGGAGTAGACGGTTATTGAAACCAGATCAATTTTGTTTCTAAGAGTAGTTTAGTCTACAAGTTTTTACTATTTACCGTGTAATTTTGTCTGCCAATTTGGTCTTGTCGATGTTAAAATTAATACCATCTCAAAAAGGGTTTAAGCTACGAATTGAAATTATGCCAATGGCATCTGGAGCATTATTGCTATCCCACCAGGTCACAGTGAATGCAAATCGCAGATAGTTCAAAGCTTTTTAACTATCCTTTTCATTTGTTTCATCTTTGGTCTGCTCTGGTTAATATTATATCAAGCCTACTGGCTGCTGATAATTGAGCGATAATGTTAAAATTATTTTATTTAATAATAATAAAGTCAAATGTTAGCAAAATGGACAACTGGGGGTTGGTAGAAAATGCTTGTAATTATAATTAAAAAGGCCCGGGAGACTCAGCATACATAACTGTCCTGTCCTTTCCTGTCCATTTTTGTTTTCATTTCATTTTTCTACGCGAGAATTGAGATGCACGTGAAATTTAGAGGCGTTTTCGCCGCGACAAGCCTTTCAAAGCAGCCGCGTTGACTTGCCAGAGCGGTTCCTTTCGATTCTTTTTTAGGGTTCTTGTCTTCCCATTTTCTCTTTTAACCATTCCTCTGCATTTTCCACTTCCATTATCCATCTGGGATTTTTCTTTTTTGTAGTCGTTTCTCGGCAAGGTATGTGCTTTTTGGTTCATCTGGGATTCTTGTTATTTTTTAATTTAATGGAGTAATGGCTATGATTTCTTGTTTATTCCGTGTCCTTTTATTTTGATTCTGGGTTATATGGGATCTATTATTTTGTTTTTGGGAAATTTTGAGGGTTTAAGCATTTTTTATAATTGACGTTGCTTCGAATTGGATCTTGTCAGTTGATTTTTATGTATTTAACTATTTCTTTTAAGTTCCCCAATTGTGTTGCCGATTTCCCATTTTCTTTTCTGATAGATTTAAAGAAGTTGGTTCATTTAATCATCATGTTAGATGTTTGATCATATGCTTGACATGGCCGACTATTCTAATGTTCTTTGTGATGGCTAGCTCAATGGGCAAAACCACAATGTAAAATTTTTTCTAAATAATCCAATGACAACAAAGATCAGGTGTTTGAAGAAGGATGTCAATTGCATTGATTATATCAATTGTGTCAAGGTGTTTTTTTTTTTTTTTGTTTAGAAATACTTGGTTAGGACGCTTACATTTGTGTTCATTTTCTGCATTTCGGGATATCTTGTAAAATGTATTGCTGTACATGTTTCTATCTTGTTCTTCCTGTTTGTTTCTTTAAATCCAAATTTATGATTTTTCTTTCTAGGTTCCATTGATGGGTTTTGAAGATTAATGAATTTGCTGCCATCATACTTTGAACCACTTGCTAGCATTGTTTGTGAGCTCTTACAAAGTATCATCGAAAGACATTGAAATATAAGACCCTTTCTTGTGGAAGTAAAGGGTGAAGTATGAGTTTAATGAAATTTCCAAAGCGCTACCTGATTGTCATTTTAACCTTCATCAGCACATGTGTTTGTTATATAGAGCGTGTGGGCTTCTCTATTGCATATACTGTGGCGGCAGATGCTGCTGGGGTTAACCAATCGAGCAAAGGCACCATACTTTCTGTCTTCTATTATGGTTATGCATGTTCTCAGGTGCCTGGAGGATGGGCAGCCCAGAGAATAGGGGGAAGGAAGGTTCTCCTTCTCTCATTTGTATTGTGGTCATCAACTTGCTTTTTGGTGCCACTGGATCCCAACAGAGTCCTTGTTTTGGTTGTTGCTCGCTTGCTTGTTGGTGTGTCGCAAGGCTTCATCTTCCCCTCAATCCACACTGTCCTAGCACAGTGGGTTCCACCACATGAAAGGTCTAGATCTGTTTCTCTTACTACTTCTGGGATGTACTTAGGTGCAGCTATGGGAATGCTTCTTCTTCCAAGCCTCGTAAAGTACCAAGGTCCCCAATCTGTGTTTCTTGCTGAAGCAGCATTAGGTGGCATGTGGTCGCTTCTTTGGTTCAAATATGCTAGTGACCCTCCACGGTCTGATCATCCAAAAGCCACTGCTGCCGGTTTTGGGGAATCCTTGCTGCCTATGAGAGGTAATCAGAAGATAAAAGTGGAGAATGGGGGAAATTCTGCCAAAGCTGCCAAAATCCCATGGAAAAGAATTTTAGTCAGTTTGCCAGTTGGAGCAATTGTGGTTAATAATTTCACCTTCCATTATGCTTTGTATGTGTTGATGAATTGGCTGCCAACATACTTTGAGCAGGGCCTCCAGCTCAGCCTTCAGGAAATGGGTTCTTCCAAAATGATGCCTTATCTTAACATGTTCATATTCTCCAACATTGGTGGGGTGCTTGCTGACCACTTGATCACCAAAAGGATCTTGTCTGTGACTAAAACCCGGAAGTTCTTGAACACTGTAGGATTCATAGTTGCTTCTCTTGCATTGATGGCACTTCCCATTTTTAGAACTTCTAGTGGGGCTATCTTCTGTTCTTCTGTGGCTCTTGGTTTTTTGGCTTTGGGAAGAGCTGGCTTTGCAGTGAATCATATGGATATTGCCCCCAGATATGCAGGAATAGTTATGGGAGTTTCTAATACAGCTGGTACATTAGCAGGGATTGTTGGGGTTGAACTGACTGGACAGCTTCTTGAAGCTGCTAAAACTACTTATACAGATCTTTCAAGTCCAGAAAGCTGGAGAGCTGTGTTTTTCATACCAGGGTTGCTCTGCATTTTTAGTTCTTTCATATTTTTGTTATTTTCAACCGGGGAAAGGATTTTTGATTGAGGTGGGCTTGTTGCGACTAAGCATTAGCATCTGATGTCCTTCAGTAGTGTTATCTAGTGACTGCACAAATGTTGCTGGTGGTGAGCCATCTAATTCATTCCAACATTTAATCCCCAGTGAGGAGGGGTTTATATTGAAGTCCTCGCCACACAAGATTCAAAGAGATGGACATCAAATGGATACCTATATGAAAATCAACTTCATCAATGTGAATTAACCTGAAGATTGTTTCCGCATTTTTTTTTGCTCTCTGTACCATCAGGCAGAGTGGGTTTTACTTTCAATGCACATATTATTGTCAAGTTATAGACATAATTGGACGTGGTTGATTGACCATATGGAACAACATTTACCCTGTTGGGCGTTGGCAAATGTATGATCAAGATTGAAGCAGACATTTGGTTGTACGGTTACACAGATATTCCCTGCCCCATTTCCCAGATATTTTTCTCAACATTCTTTGGCATACTGAAACAATTCGGGTTGATTGAAACTGTGAATTAGACTCCAAAGGCTTTTCTTTTTTCCTTCTAAGAGAAATCAAATAATTGATTTTGTGCTTCATCTCTGAACTGTATGAATTCAAGCTTGGAAAACTAGGAAATAGTTTGTGAGAATCAACTGAGGTGGCTCACTTGTTCATGCAATTGTTTTCATGCCGACATTTTGTGCTATGAAATACTCACTTGTGAAAGCACTACTGAATTTTCTATTTATACAGCGCCAAGTGCACTTAATAATTATGAATTTGAGGCACAAACATAGCAACTGTGCAGCCATTAGCCACCATTTCCAAGGGAACAAATTTCAGGGAATGGAGTCTCACAGTCAGCACTCAAAAGTTCATAATGGCAAGAACTTATTGAACAAGTGGAAAGATGTCGTGACGATACGTTTGTTCCCCCACAAAAAGGAGAGGAGGAAAAGTCATAATCCATCGCCATATATCGAAGTCACACTCCATTGGAGTGCCAAAAGTGGAAGTTCCAGACCCAATTGCAAATGGCAAAGGTGCATTTTCATCATACAAATGAGTCGACAATTTTGCAAAGCATCCCTTAATGGTGCTCGACTTGTCTGGTCTTTTACCTGGTGGGTCTGCCTTGTATCATTCGAGTCTTCCTTTATTTTTCCTAGTGATTTGATAATTCAAGATATCTAGCCCCTCTAAATTAATGAATAAAAAGTGCTAAAATTGAAAGCATGGTGAAAGAAAACAAAAATCGTCATCCCATCATAAATCTTGCGATAACTCAGAGCATATTAAATATATGAAAGGTACGCCTACAACTACGTTCGTTATTTATATAATAATTCATGAATATGTACATCAATATTCCAACCTCAACCAAAATGCAGATAATCATAATAATTAGTTTTGAAAACATTACTGTTATTCGTCAAGCTGTTGACAGTGAAATGTGAATGGCGGAATTGTAAACAGCAGAAGGATAGAAGTACAGACACCCCAGAATTCCATCCCAAGTCTGCAAGTGCTGCAACGTAGTTAGCTGCTGGAAATTTACAGAACAAAGCTTTAAAAACACGTGGTAACTTCATCGTCCTGGATAATCCCAGGCGGCCATTCAGGACTGGCAGTCATTTTCATCCAATAAGGCACTAAATGTCCAGGGTCCCACCTGAAAAATAGAATGAAGACTTTTTCTAATATAAACAAAAGCCTACTAGCACAAGCCTGCGGCTGTATATGGTTCTCGATGTTTCTATTTCCTATTTGCAGACAAAAAACATTTAAGTGATTCCTGTTTTAAAAACAGCGTCTTCTCCACGTGCTCTTTACACATTCTTGTTTACTTTCTTTCTTCAACAAAAGCATCCAAAATTTTCAGCATTATCTGTTCACCATCTTCCACAATCGATTAAAGAATTATGAAGAAAGTTAACAATCAAACCAAACCCATTTATTCTCAGTAGATTTTCCTCCATTCATGGTGCTCTCTTTCATTGTCACCATTTCACAACCACTACCATTCTTTTCTAGGTATCCCATATCTCTAATAAAGTACAAACCTATTTTTTTTTAGTCTTTTTTCAGCTATTCCTAAAATTTCTGCTGCTATTGTCTCCATTTTCTCTAAAATATTTCATCTTGCATGATTACCATAAGGAAAGTGGCGGTAACCCATTTCAGCAAGTTGTTCTCTTTCTTTATCTTGAAGTATTCTTGTAATTAAGATATTGAAAAGTGACCACTGCTGAGCTAAGTGCTTTCTCCTCCTTTTTGTGACTCTTCTGAGCTTTGTAACTGTGGGTACCAGCTTTTTCAGAAAGAAAAAATTTTATTGTTTTGGTTGATCTGTTCTCTTTTTGCATTTTGTGTATTTTTGGTCTCTTAGTAATGCATCTTTTGCCTCTCTTTTAAGTATGGATGGTTGTGTGAATGGTAGTTCTTCCTCCGATTCCTTAAGATTGGCTTTCTTTTGAATGTTTAGGTGGGTTTTGTTCCTCTTGACAAACCAGAAATCACATGAGTTTTCTCTTTTTGCTTATTCTTGGTTGGTAGTGCTTGATTATTTTGTTACTCTTTTTAGCAAGACAAGTTTTCTGTTTTCGATTTCTCACTACTATAAAGCTTGTGCATTTGATCATTCAGTTGTTCTTGCTTTGTTTGTTAGAACTCCAAATGGTTATTTCTTGTTTTATGTGGAAACATATTAATTTTCTTAATGCTTTCTGATCCCTTCGTGTTTCTGAGTTAACTATGCTTATTAGCTAAAGTTTATTTTAACACTGAATTTGTGTTTTGTTGAATTTGATTGTTCATCTGCATTTATTGTCTGTCTTATTTTGGATGTTAGGTGGTCAGATTCACCATTTAGTATCACGATGAATCTAGTTTGGCTCGTGACAATCTTCATTTTCTGCACTGGAACATCCTTAGGAGTGGCTCAAACTGATGTTATTAACGTTGGAGCAATATTCTCTTTCGGCACTATAAATGGACAAGTTTCAAGGATTGCCATGCAAGCTGCTGAGGATGATATTAATTCGGATCCAGCCATTCTTGGTGGACGGAAATTATCTATAAAAATGCATGATTCCAACTACAGTGGGTTTCTTGGCATCATGGGAGGTAAAATATTTCTAAGGACTAGTTATCTGTCAATGTGTTAACTTGATTTTGTTCATATCTTGTCGTTTATCTCATTCCTTCTACTAGAAATCCATTTTCTCAGTTGAATTAGTGGTACTCAAAATTTTACTTTCTTCCCTTATTCAGCATTACAGTTCATGGAGACTGATACTGTGGCTATAATTGGTCCACAAAATGCTGTGATGGCCCATGTGCTCTCTCACCTTGCCAATGAACTCCAAGTCCCGCTATTGTCATTCACGGCTCTGGACCCTACCCTGTCACCTCTCCAGTACCCTTTCTTTGTTCAAACGGCACCTAATGATCTATTCCAGATGATTGCCATAGCAGAGATGGTTAGTTACTTTGGTTGGGGAGAAGTTATTGCGATTTTCAGTGACGATGATCAGAGCCGAAATGGTGTAATTACATTGGGTGATAAGCTTGCTGAGAGAAGGTGCAAAATTTCATATAAATCAGCACTTCCCCCTGATCCAACAGCCACTCAAAATGATGTTAGAAAAGAATTAGAAAAGGTTAGAATGATGGAATCTCGAGTGATTGTTCTACACACTTTCTCAAAAACAGGTCTCATGGTTTTCGATGTGGCCCAGAGTCTTGGGATGATGGATAGCGGATATGTCTGGATAGCTTCCACTTGGCTGTCAACCGTTATAGATTCAAAGTCACCGCTATCTTTGCAGATTGCAAACTCCATCCGGGGAGTTCTCACACTTAGACCACACACACTTGATTCCAAAAAGAGGAGGGATTTCGTGTCTCGGTGGAAGAAGCTGAGTAACGGCTCCATTGGATTGAATCCTTATGGTCTATATGCCTATGATACAGTTTGGATGATTGCACATGCTTTGAAAATGTTTCTGGATCAGGGCAACACCATTTCATTTTCAAATGATTCAAACTTAAGTGGTCTAGGGGAAGGAACTTTAAACTTTGGCGCATTGAGCATATTTGACGGAGGGAAGCAGTTTCTTAGAAACATATTGCTTACCAATATGACAGGTCTGACCGGTCCGATTCAGTTTAATCTAGACGACAGATCGCTCTTACATCCTTCATTTGACATAATCAATGTAATTGATCATGGTCATGCGCAGCAGATTGGATACTGGTCTAACTATTCCAGCCTCTCTGTGGTGCCCCCAGAAACACTTTATGCAAGACCACCTAATCGTTCTAGTTCAAACCAGCATTTATCTAGTGTGGTATGGCCTGGAGGAGTAACAACAAAGCCGCGTGGTTGGGTCTTTCCAAACAATGGAAGGAAATTGAGAATTGGTGTCCCTTATCGAGTTAGTTATCGAGACATTGTCTTCAGAGTGAATGATTCCAATGTAGTTCATGGGTATTGCATAGATGTATTCCTTGCTGCTGTAAGTTTGCTTTCATATGCAGTTCCATATGAATTTGTTCTGTTTGGAGATGGCCTTAAGAATCCAAGCTACAGCGAACTCATTAATCAAATCACAACTGGGGTTAGTAGAATCTAATGAAGTTGCTCAACTTATTTGCAACAGAGAAAATGGTGAGATATAATTTCTGCCAATTCTGTGATACTATTTTGTAGGTTTTTGATGCTGCAGTGGGGGACATTGCAATTGTAACAAACCGCACAAAGAATGTTGATTTCACTCAGCCATATATAGAGTCAGGGCTGGTTGTGGTGGCCCCTGTTAGGAAGTTGAATTCGAGTGCTTGGGCATTCTTGCGACCTTTCACTCCAATGATGTGGGCAGTCACAGGAGTTTTTTTCCTTATTGTGGGATCAGTTGTTTGGATCCTTGAACATAGAATAAATGATGAATTCCGAGGGCCTCCTAGAAAGCAGATTGTCACCATTCTATGGTGAGTAAATGGAACATTTCATTATCGTATACATTTTTGTTTAGATAATACATGCATTAGCAGATGATGATTAGCTATAAAAATTAAAAAAAAAAAGAATATATTTATTTTGTATCCCTTATCATTTGACTTTAGCTTGATCGTCTTGCTTTTTGCAACTCCTTATCAGTGTTCATCTTTGATCTTGCAGGTTTAGCTTTTCTACACTGTTTTATGCCCATCGTAAGTTTTCCACTTTGACAATCTTTGCAGTTTTTCTTCCAAGAATTTAAAATACCCTTAGTCAATCACACCAACACTGGTTTTCTTCATATTTTCAGGCGAAAACACCGTGAGCACACTTGGTCGCATTGTGCTGATCATCTGGCTCTTTGTAGTTTTGATAATTAACTCTAGTTATACTGCAAGCCTGACATCAATCCTCACGGTGCAACAACTTTCCTCGCCCATCAAAGGAATTGATACCTTGATCACTAGCAATGAACGTGTAGGATTTCAAGTTGGGTCTTTTGCTGAAAATTATCTAACTGAGGAACTCAGCATTTCAAAATCTAGACTTGTTGCTCTTGGCTCGCCAGAGGAATATGCCCTCGCCCTTGAGAATGGAACTGTTGCTGCCATAGTAGATGAAGGACCATATGTAGATCTGTTCCTCTCAGAGCACTGCCATTTCTCAATTAGAGGCCAAGAGTTCACAAAAAGCGGCTGGGGATTTGTGAGTATTCCGAGATTGAGTGGTCATATCATATTATTATTTCTTTTTGAGTATTCATAGCATATTATTATTTCTTAATTTAAGTTGTGAAGTAATTTGCTAGATTCTCAACAAGTAGAGTTGATGGAAATTCATTATACTGCAGTTTATAGGCAACAAATAGTAGATGCTTAAACAGTGCATATCCAATAAGGTGCTAGCAGATGTATGAGAATGCAAGTTGAAGCTGCCAGAGCAGACATCATAGCCTAAGGTTCAATGCAAGAATTGACGTAATTAGAACTTAGTTGTGGAATTGACACTGTATAGCAATGATTATTATTGGGATTAGATCTCTTTGAGCAATTGTAGAAATAGACCACTATTATCCATTTTAGATACAATAACTACTATCCTTGTACAAAATTCTTACAGAAAACACGCTCATGCTGTCAGGAACTGTTATTTTAACTGATTATGTCAACGGAATTGTTCCATGTTCAGCATGTTATGTTATTTACTGGAAAAGTACAAGTGAGTTATTAGGCCAACTGATTTTCTTAATGTATGTGTTCTACAGGCATTTCCGCGAGACTCTCCATTAGCAATTGATATGTCAACTGCGCTTCTCACCCTCTCTGAGAATGGTGACCTTCAGCGGATCCACGACAAGTGGCTTTCAAAGAAGACATGTGGTTCCCGGAGCTCTTACTCTGACTCAGAGCAGCTTCGAATACAAAGCTTCTGGGGACTATTCCTTATCTGTGGGATTGCATGCTTCCTTTCTCTCTTTGTATACTTTTGCTGGATGTTACGCCAATTCAAACAATACCACGTCGAAGAACCAAATTCTTCTACTTCCAGCAGCTCTCGTTCTGCACGCCTGCAAACGTTTTTATCATTTGCCGATGAACGGGTAGACAGAGCGAAGAGCAAGTTAAAGAGAAAACGTGAGGATATGTCAACAAATGGTTATGGGAAAGAAACAGAACCAAGGAATGGTTCTGGAAGAATAATAAGGGATGTTTCCCAGAAAAGGTAACAATGTAATGTTAGTTGGAGCCATTAATAGTTAGTTAGATTAAGTGTTCTTGTAGAGATTTTATGGTTGTGCTGTTGGTGTATCAGATAATTGGATAGTTCATCATACAAGGCAAAATTTCTAGTGCAGAAGATGATATGCATGATAATGGAAGGATACCTGTAAAAATGTGAGAACTAATCTCCCTGTAAAACAGAACTACACAGAATGAGAATCTGCCCTGGTAATCCTATCTTGAGATCCAATTCAATAAAAGCATCATTTTTCTTTCTGTAAGTTCGGATTTCAGAGGTTGAATTTGAAAACTACAATTCAATGAAAGATCTGTTTGAGATTAACGGTGAGTTGGCGAATGACGGCCGTGGTAAGGACCCCCATACACCTGAATCCTACACTCCTGTTGGCTATTGCCACCTTCCAAATTCAAAACTTAACTATACGAAGCAGTTCATCTTCTTGCTCTCTCATCGTTCTCTCGAAAAGGCCCTTATCAGTTGCTTTCTCTCCAAAAACGGCGGTCTTTTTCTCATCTCCAGTAAAACCCACTGCTCATTTCACAGTCTTCTTCAATCCCAACCCCAAAAAACCATTCTTTAAATGCAGCTGTTCTCGTCCTACCATCACCACCACTGAACCCGAACCAGTTTTCACTTCCCTCAGGACCTTCGCGCCGGCCACCGTTGTTAACCTCGGCCCCGGCTGCGCAGTCGACGGTCTTGGCGATTACGTCTCCCTCCGTGTTGATCCCAGTGTTCCCCTGGGTGAAATCTCCATTTCCGAAATAATCGGTCCTTCCAAACTCAGTAAAAACCCTCTCTGGAACTGTGCCGCAATCGACGCCATGAAAAGGCCGGGCATTCGTTCAGTGGGATTGTCGCTTAGCTTAGAAAAGGGACTGCCTTTAGGATCTGGGCCTGGATCCAGTGCGGCAAGTGCGGCGGTGGCAGTTAACGAAATGTTTGGAAAAAAATTAAACCCGGATGAATTAGTGCTCACCGGATTGGAAACAGAAGCTAAAGTTTCCGGGTATCACGCAGACAATATAGCCCCGGCGATCATGGGAGATTTTGTTTTGATTCGGAGTTACGAGCCGTTAAGACTAAACTTTCCTGAAGAAAAGTAACTATTTTTTGTGCTAGTTAGTCCGGAATTTGAGGCGCCCACCGAGAAAATGCGGGAAGCATTGCCGGTGGAGGTGGGAATGCCGCACCACGTGTGGAACTGCAGCCAGGCGGGAGTGTTGGTGGCGTCGGTATTGCACGGGGATCCGGTGGGGCTGGGAAGGCCTTGTCATCGGATAAGATGGTGGAGCCAACACGGGCGCCATTGATTCCAGGAACGGAAAGGGTGAAGAAGGCGGCGAGGAGAGAAAATGGTGGAGGCGTTTGGAAAGGAGGGAATTTGAAGGCGGCTGCAATGGTAAACAGTTTGGATAGAGTTGGTGCTAGGCTTGTTGGCAGGGTACCCAGGTGAAGAATTCCATACTTTCTGCTGACAATTTAGTGGGTTTTTAGTTTATTCTCCGTTTCGATAAAATCTTGGATGCTGGGTGTTGTCGAAATTTTAGATTTGTTTTCTTTCCGGAATAATGTAATGGAGTGGGGGGTTTTCGGGATGAATGAAGCTACAGTACTCATTGTTTTTGTGTTCTTAGTGAACCCCGTCCTCAGAAAGCAGTCTAGTTTTGCCTATATTGGCAGCAATTCATTACAATCCAATTCTATCCAGAATTCATTCCAGCTGGAATTTGAGTTTGTGAAAGTAGCAGATCGGAAGGAATATGAAGGAATATCTGGAAAATTTAATAGATGGCACAAAGAAGCATTTGATTCAAGCCATTTTAAAAGTAAAACAAAGAAATGGGAAAAGAAATATGGTTCTTTTCTACAAATATATGAAAGCATTTTGTTCTCCAACACCATCTATAAGAAAACCAAAAGAGGCTGGGAAAAATTGAGCACATGTCAAAACTTTCAATATCTAACACCATAATCAGTTGTTCTTGCCAGCAGCAACCTGTTTTGCACCAACAGCGAAGAACTCGGTAATAACTTCCAGGGGCATGCCCTTTGTTTCCGGAACTTTCAAGAAGATGAATACGAATGCTATGACACAGACGACAGCATACATGCCAAAAACACCGGCTAGACCAACAGATTTGAGCATTACCGGGAGTGAATAGGTGACAATGATGTCGCCTATCCAAAATGTTAGAGCACATATGGCAATGCAGAGGCCACGAACCCTGGTGGGGAAGATCTCTGCACAGAGTATGTTAGGGATTGGCCCAAACCCCATGACGAAGCAACAGAAATAGAATACAACACTGACAGTCGAGATTGATGCATGCACAATTTGATTCATCTTTATAGCACTTGAAAGGACTAGGATGACTAGAGATGCCACTAAGATGGGAATTGTGCTGAGCAGCAAACTCCTGCAATGGAGGGCGAAAAAACAGTTAGTTTTAAGTAAGCCACATTAAACCAAACAAGTAAATGAGGAGCAACCGTAGATATTAAACTTTGATACCAGAGGTTTTACAACCTTGAAACAACAAACCAGACATTAAATTTTGGAATGACTTTTAGAATTCAATGGTTTGTTGTATTTTTATTAGGAGTGAATTTGGGCCACAGATGCTAAAATCAACTTGAATGTTTGCATGCATATGATGCCAGAAAAATCAAGGTTGAAAAATTTGAAGTTGAAACATGACAGCGTGTATACATTACTAATTGCAGATGAGGAAATTATACTAGACACTAGCTACACACACACATGAACTTCTTTCCAATCAGAATCATTACAAGCTTTACAGCCATAGAAGCTCTCACCATTCAACAATCACTGACTATGAGATAAAATTACCTTCTGCCAGATATATCCATGAGCCTCATGGCAACAGCTATAGATGGAAGCATCAACAAGGTTGTGATGGCACTGATGAGCAGTGATGCAGAAGTTGCATTAAGGCCCAAATTTGAAAGAAGAACTCCAACACCTGCCTGCTCAAGAATTTGAGGAGTGTAGTAGAGAACTCCATTTATGCCGGAGAACTGCATTTAAAAATGTTGGAGAAGAAGAAGAGATCTTAATAAACAAGTAAGAAATTGACACTGCTCCCAAAAGGAGAAAATATCTGAGAACAAATGCAAGATAAAGATTAATGGGCATTATTACAGAAAACAGTGAAATATGTTTGTGATGGCAAGTTTGTTGCTTTACACATGAGACAATAGATTGCCTTACATGCAAGAGACAATATATTGCAATATCTCATAAAAATATGTGTGAGAGTATGTGTACTAATTCTAAGTTCATAATTTTTGACAAGGAAAGATACACACGCAAAACACATACTATAGAATTGATAATCTAGGTGGAGGTATCTCCAAGTCACAGCAGATTTCTACAGAGAGAAATATATTGACAGCAATATTCTTCGCAAAAATAACTAATATTTATAGAATAAACAAATAAAATAGTCAAGCCAAGGTGAGAAAACTGGATATGGATGTCCTTCCTTACCTACACAAACACATTTTTAAGATCCATGCAAATGAAACACTGAACTTACTTTACAAGTCATTCTTGTTGCAGGAAATACCCAATCTTATCAAGCATAATTCAACAATTCTATATGTAGCAATGATGATGATGGTGGTGGTGACAATGGGATCTATTAATTCGAATTTACAAAGATAAGTCAAGATTCCCTGAAACTCCTAAATAACCTTGGAATCTTTAAGCAGATGCATGTCATATGGTTAATCAACACTAACATCAAGAAGCTACTAACACCAGAAAGTAGATGAATTCAACATTCAGCATGCATTATATGCTTTCAGATCTCTTCAGGTAATCACTCCTCAACAACCTAAAGGAAAAGAAAAAGGATGGCGATGTACACCAATCCAATGACAAGAGTTTACCATTCCACATACCACAGGTTATCAATGCCAACTAGGTGGCACTGTTTTAAGTTTCCAGGAAAAAACAATTAGAAGATGACAGTTATTCTATTGATCCTACATGTTACCTGTTGAAGTATTTGAATTCCCACCCCAACAAGCAATGCATGTTTAACTCCTGGTTCAAAGAGATCCTTCCAACTTGGCCCTTTTACTGCAGTTTCAGAAGGATGAACCATAGCTGGCCCGACCGGATGCTGATCAGCAAGCTCCTTGGAACAAAGAGCCGGTTGACTCACCAAAGCAGCAGCCTGGACAAACTCACCTCCTTCCGGAACATCCTCTCCTGGCAAAGAAACTATTGATCCACGACGAGATCCAGGGAAACCTTCCTGGCGTAAGTATATTCTTTTGAATCCTCCTTCTTTCTTTCCATCTTGGCCTTCTTTTTCAGACCATTTCCACGCCAACTGCCAACCTCCACCAATCCCCATGCTACTTGCCGCTTCTCCTTGCACCTGACTGCCATGTCTCATGCTTGAAAGGCTCCCATGGGCATGTGGAACCATGTCCTTCTCTGCACTAGTTGCCTGACGTGAGATCAATGGACTCTGCAAATTGTCATCAGACTCAGCACCACCGGCATCAGAAGCATATTCCTCACCCTCTCTGGCAAGGCTCTCCTCGTCCCACTCTTCATTTCTAGGTTGATTCCCTCCCACACTAAACATGCTGCCAAAGTGAGGAAATAGTGTGCTTCGCATGCTTCCTGTATCAGGAAGCTTCTCGTGCACACTGCCAAAAAGTGTGACAAGTGGATCCATTAGAGGCATACTCTGGTTTGCCATGCTTCCATGCCTTGAAACTAGACCGATAGCACTCTGTCCAGTGACTGGTCTAGCAACCCAGGAAAGACCTTCTTCAGGCCCATATAATTTGATTTGATCTTTATCAGCAGATATGTCATGATCATCAGTAAGTTCATTGGCCGGACCAATTATGTACTCCTCTAAAGATGTTTCACCACCAACACCAAGTCCCTCAACCAGTAACGCCATCTCACCTGTTCACCCAAGCAAAATCAGTATCCTTACTCATTCTATCACCATTATAATCAAGGACTCCTTATTCAAATTTAGCATCCAGATAGTCTTGGAGCAACTTGTGATGTCATTTTTACTTCTTATATATCAAAAATATCAATACGAAATAGATAGATATATGCAAATTGTGTAATTTATTATATTTTCTCATAAATGTAAATAAAATTTCATAATGGAAAGGATGAACTACAAAGCAACTTTTAAATATAAAAATGAACTTTAAGAGATTGACCTATGTGCTCACTTTTTTATGATTTGATTCCATGTCAAACTTCGAAAGCACAATAATCACCAAGAACATATTAGCTGCTTGACACAAAGTTACTAAAGAATGTGCAAGAAATTATAACCTCATAAAAGACAGATTACAAAACAAAAAAAGCATCATCATTACTCCAATTTTTTTTTTAATAAGAAAAAAGAGAGCTGCAAGATATTTAATAATAAGCATGTATAATTTGGCATTCATAAGGTGTATTTATATATATATAAATATAAGATCTTAATTTGTTAAAAAATTACATCAGATCTACACAGAGAAATACTATGCAACTACCTCCAAATGTAGATATGAGTAGGATATCATACTATAAGCATATTATGCAAGTTCACATTTAAATTTTAACACTTCATGCCAATAAAAAAATATGCATCCACGATAAAAAGAACAATCTATTGTCAAAGAATCAGTGCAGGAAAACCAACCGGAGACCTCTTCCCTGCCACGCAAAATCTGCAAAACCCTCTTGGCTTCAAGCATCCGCCCCTTACTCACAAGCCACCTTGGAGACTCAGGCAAGTAAAACACAGTCAGCACAAAATAAAGGAGAGATGGTATAGAAACAACTCCAAGCATCAATCTCCAACTTGGGGAATCCATCAAAGACATCCCAAAAACCATACAATATGACATAAGCATTCCGACACAACCAGTAAACTGCGGAAGTGTATTCAACAATCCCCTTATTTCAGGAGGAGCTGTCTCAGATATATATACTGGAACCAGTGTAACTGCCAAACCAATTCCAAATCCATCTAAAAGCCGAGCCAAGAGTAGAACATAAACATTTGGAGACCATAACATTACGAGGCCACCTAGGAAATAGAGGACAGATGAGATAATTAGCATTGGACGGCGACCTAGCCAGTCAGATATGGCTCCAGAACATGTAGTAATGCAAGTTGCCCCAATAAGTGACATAGCCACAATTAGCCCTTCAATGGTGGGTTCACTTTCCAAACTGAATTCTTTCTTTATGTACAAAACAGCCCCTGCAGCAAAAACATGAAAAGTTTTCGTGAACACGACTAGGAAACTAAATTCTCATGTGCTTTCAAAATTTTGGAGAAAATTCAAATGACATCGATAAATGAATATATTTGTCTATTAGGCATGAAAGTGACCATTTTCCACTTAAAAATGATCCCACTTTGTATGTTCTATGTAAAGCAATTCATTTCAAGAAAGATATATGTGCATCAGAGAGTAAATTACCTGCAATAGTAGCATTATCCCATCCTTGCAGTAAGTTTCCAATAGCAGCGGCAATCGCCACAAGCGCAGCTCCACTCATTTTCCCAAGAAACTAATATTGCAATTTCCTCAGGACTTTTCACTTAGCAACCTGAAAAAAGTCAAACCTCAAATCACACAGATCATAAACCTAATTCATCAAATTTAGCAACCGTATAATCCCTTCAATTTCGAACCCCTAGATAGAGCAAAAAAACTAAGAAACACTGAGTAGCCTCAGCGTAAAACCAGTTGGATCCCAGATTCAGGAACCTTGAAACAAACCAAAGCAAAATAAAACAGACAAAACAAGGCAACCCAGATGTCGAAATCTTATAAGAAAACAAAACCGAGTGGTTATTACCTATAAGAAGAAGCAGATGCGTTTAATTAAGAGTTTCAGGAATCATCAGACGCAGAAAAGGCCATACATTTGCTGCAAATTGCCATCGCTTGATGTCAAAAAGTTGGTCCTTTAATGATGAGATTTTTTACAATAATTAAGATAATGAAATACTAATATAATTTTGTTTAATAAATTAAAAAAAAAGGAGACGTTCTTATTTGCCAGAAAAATAAAAAGAGAAAACAGAAACTACGCCTTGTGCACTTGAGACACCTGCTTCTGTTTCCTCTTTATCTGTCTAGACCGTATTGGTTTTCAGTAAAACGTCATTCAAACCAGCCTATTTTTTTGCATCTAAATCATGAAAAATGAAAATTTTGCTCAGTACGGTTTCAAACTTTCCCAAATCAACCTCTTTTGAGGACGAACAGTCCACTATCAATAATGGGCATATATGGACAAAAACCATTACGTACCATGGACACGGCAGATTGGAATCTTCTGTCTTTGAGATTTAAACAATGAAAGAAAAATAAAAATGAAAAAGAATACTTGATGCAGATCAAATCCTCAGAAGATCCTTAAAAGAAATTCATAAATACATGAAGTTGATGCTGTTTTGTCAGCCATTTGCTATCAATATGTATATTTAATACCAAAAAGACAAAACAACCTTAAATTTTTTAAAAGGTTTTTTTTTTAGGCTGTAAACAACAAACATTAAAAAAATAAATAAATTTTGACAGCCTCTGAAGAAGAAGAAGAAAGTAATACCATTAGCAGTTGCAGAAAAGGAATCTGCTCCACACTTTACAACTATTATTGTTTTTATGAATTCATAGAGACGAAAGCTTTACATTTGGCACCCACCACCTTTTGTGGGTCTGGTTTAGACGAAGTTATAAACAAGAATAACTTTTCGTTTTGATGGATCACCTCATTCAAGTTTCCATTTTTACCTAGAAAATAAATCATTTCCTTCATTTAATTAAAAAAAAATTATACAAATTTAATCATTTGACCATTGATATTCTAAAATACTGATCTATTTATATAAAAATAAATAATTATTATAATATAAACAAATAGTTGATGAAGAAGATGACAAGTGCCTCTCATTTGTGTGGTAAAGAAAATTGTAAGCTCAAGTATGAAACTATAAAGAATCAAGTTTAAAGTAGAGGTTGATAATCAATGGTGACATAGCAATTAACCCATAGAAAATAAATAATAATAATGATTAAAAAAGATTGTGGGGTTCTAATAAAAATTAGAAGTAAGCAACAAAATTCAAGATTCTTCATGATTGTGGGAACTATGTGATGCATACAACAAGGATTTTTTTTTTTTGAATTTTGTAGGAGAATTAATTATTGTGTTATTCTTTTTCTTTCTTTTAGTATAATTCTCTATGCAAATTTGGTATAAAGATTTGGAAGAAGGTGATTCCAAATTAAGCCAAAGGGGTGTGTGTTAATTGTTTTATATATATGTCAATGTCATAGAGAAATAAAAGATTCTTATGTTCATTTTCATTGTCCATTTGAGTCTATAATATTTTATAAATAAAAATATAAATAACTTTATTTATAATGAATAGGTCTATAATTTAAATTTTAATCATAACAACTTGAGGACCTATTTATCATAAATAAATAGATTATATGCTTAAAATATAATATTTTATATGTATATTTATACGAGATAAAGCAGAATTAAGATGCGTAAAATTTAAAATAAAAAATTATATATTAAATAGTAATAAAATACTAAATTTAACAACATACAGTAAGTAGAGTGTGATTATACTAAAAAGTGTGACATTATTATTATGAAATATAAATTAAAAATAATACGTTATTGAACATTTGTGTATGGTGGTAGTCACTAGCCCTCTTCTCTTTACTCTAATTCATTTTATTAAAATATTTTTTTTTTCAAAAAAAAATCACATGTGCAAAAATCAAATAATTTAAATAATGTAGTGAGTCAACCAATAGATCCACAATGGAAGATTTAAGAATTTTTTTTTTTTTTTTTTAAAAAAAGAGGCATATTCTTTAATTTTATAAATTTCAAAAGGGTGTTTAGAATTGTTATAAATTGTGAGATAATCTCTTATAATTATGTTATCAAAACAATTACCCTAGTGCTATAAGATATTAGATGTAATAAATCAATCAATAAGAGTTTATTATGCATAATATATTTATGTATTATGTATAATAAATTATGATCTATATGTTATGATTTTATCGAACCAAAACGAATATATAAATATTATAATGTAATTGATATTAAATCATTCTCACTAATTACTAAAATCTTTACACAACTCCTAAATTTTAACACGTATTTAATTACTTATTTTAAAGATTATAATTTTGAATATAAATATAAACATATCATTCTCTTAATAACAATATGTATATCATTTACGTGCATGAATTTTCAAACACAAATTAATGTAATATAAAAATAATAAATATATGTAAATAAGAACAAATGAAATTAATATAAAGGTGATATAAGATAATATAATGATATGTTTAGAGGTGACAAATAGATTAGATGGACTCGGGGCTATGCAAACTATGCAGGGTCTTGGGCTAGAACTAGTGGGCATGCTTTAATTATTTAATAATTTAAAATTATTTATTTAATATAACTATAAATAAATCCGCACATTAAACCCTTGTCTTGTGGATTTGGGTTCGTTCTAAATTCATGCCCGATTCTTGTCTTTGGACTCAACCTAATTCCTGAGAAGGTGGGAGTAGATTGGACTGGTTCGGCTGTTTTGTTACATCTAAAGTTATTAATTTATATGTTAAATATTATTATAATGAAAGAATTAAAAATTATTTGAAGTAATTAGACAGTAACCTTGCTCTTATATAAAAACTCTTGGAAGATTCGAAGTCAAACTCTGATGGAGTTCAAGGTTTAAGTCTTTCTGCAAGAATACATCTATGCCCTCAATTTGTTTTCCTACGTGCAAGCATTCAAGCGAGGTTAATATAGTCATGTCGAAATATAAATGCATTCACGAATCTAAAAGCTCGTTGAAAGGTACGCTCAGCTCACCTAAAATTGTTGTAAACTTTGAGTTGATTTGGGCCTTGTATTTTGGAACCGCGGACGTGGACGTATAGCCAGCAAGCGTAAAGGGAGGGAGAGAAGTCAGTTATGGCAGCAGCAGCAGCATCAAAGAACATGTTCAAAGCCCCTTTAGCTGCGTACTCAAAACGTCTCTCTTTTTATTATTCTTCCAACGAAGGTTTTAAGGAGAAATGTGGGCTTGATTGATTCTTTTTAATGGAGAAGAAAGTAATCAGAGAAAATATGGAAAGAGCAGGAAGGGTTCGTGAGGAGTTTTCTCCTGGTTATTATGGAATATGCGCCATCGGAGGAATGGTCAGTGCTGGGACTACTCATCTTGCAACTACACCCCTCGATGTCTTGAAAGTTAATATGCAGGTTAGTTGCTTTACAATCTGTTCCTTCTTTTTGGGTTTTTTGTTTTTCTTCGAAGTGAACGTTGTCAATCCTTTTTAGCCTGGTTTTGGTCTTTTCCATTTCTTGGCTGTTTGATATTGAAATAAGTAAAAATATGGAAGTTGAAGAGTTCGAATATGATGATGTAGAGTTAGGAAAGCTATGCCTTGATAAGTTGGATGACTGTGCTTGAATTTTTTTGTTGTATTTTGTTGGCGAGTTATTTAGAATTTTTTGCTGCCAGTACACGTCAAAGACTGTTACTCTTTTGGTTGGATCACTGTGCTTGAATTTGATATCATAGGTTCCCGATTGGTTGCTCAATTCTTAAAATTAATGTACAGTAGTGTGTCCTAAGAAGGCAATTCACGTATCAATCAATTTCATTTCTTCTTATGGGATAGGTTGTCATGATCCGTTCCCATCACATAAAATGCCACCAAGTTGAATATCATTTGTGCATTTGACTTGTTTTCCCTTCGAGATGCAAGGAAAAGAGCGTGTGTGTGTTTATATGGAAGAACAGTAAGTATTAATGTACTATTGCGGAAGAAAGTTAATTTAGGAAATTCAGTTAGGCAACAGTCATTTTCCTTCTTTGACTAATAGATTAAGACAAACTAACTATAGAAATGGTAATTGATATGCTTTCTTTAATCATGATATTGTCATTATTGTTGAAGATGATTCGGTTGTATTTGACATGTTTAAGAAGTTGGTTGATCTTCCCAAACCTTTCCTTTTCCTCATTCCATCTTTGTTTCTCTTTCTGGTACATTTCTTTTTAACACCTTTAGTTATATCGTTTTGTTTATTTAGGTCAATCCACTCAAGTATAACAGCATTTCATCGGGCTTCTCTATGCTATGGAAAGAACAAGGTCCATCTTCCCTTTGGAGAGGTTGGTCCGGAAAGTTATGTGGATATGGTGTTCAAGGCGGCTGCAAATTTGGTCTTTATGAATATTTTAAGAGACTTTATGCTGATATCTTGGTCGATTATAACAGGACTTTCGTATTCTTTCTCAGTAGTGCATCTGCTCAAGTTTTTGCTGATGTAGCACTATGTCCTTTTGAAGCCGTCAAAGTTCGTGTTCAAACACAGCCCAATTTTGCAAAGGGTTTGATTGACGGATTTCCAAAAGTGTATAAGACTGAAGGGCTCGCTGGGTATAAAATATTCAAATACTTAATATTTTAACTTTTTCCTTCTTTAATGATAGTTACTGGTCCATATTTTATTGCAGTTTCTACAGGGGAATTTTTCCACTTTGGGGCCGTAATCTCCCATGTAATGTTTCTGCTTAATTGTGTTCTTGAAATACTTATTTGCTTGCATTACTAATATCCTAGTTGATGAATTTAGTAAATAGTTGTTAGTTACTATCATTGCTATGCATTCAATTGATCAATTATGATGTTCGTATCTTTCATTGCTACTGTATATCTTGCATGTATTTTGAGTACTTAATCCAAGGGAACGAGAAATCTTAATAGTGCTTTAGTGCCTAATGTAGCAATGTGAGAAAACATGCGCTGAGTTATGAGGGTAGTTGATCAGTTGGGTGCAATTTGCTATCAATTGGCAATAAGCTTGAATGAGAGTTGTTTATATTTCTATGTACCGTTTGAATTTACTATTGAAAAACAAGTTTTGCAATGTTTATTTACTGTTTCCCCTTTGCTATGACTTGCAGTCTCCATGATCATGTTTTCGACATTTGAGCACTCAGTGGACCTTATATATAAAAATATTGTTCAAAAAAGAAAAGAAGATTGCTCGAGACCTCTACAGCTTGGTGTGACATGTTTAGCTGGCTATGCAGCAGGAGCTATTGGTACTGTAATCTCTAATCCTGCTGACAACATTGTTGCCTCTCTCTACAACAGAAAGGCTGAAAATGTGCTGCAGGTAGCTCCTATGAAAGTTTTTCTTCTTGATTTTTCTTCTTTTGGTATGGTTTAGATCAAATATCAATTGCATCAGTTTTGGGATCATTTATTCCAGGCTGTGAAGAAAATTGGGTTCCCTACTCTCTTTACTAGAAGTCTTCCTGTTCGGATCACAATTGTTGGCCCTGTTGTTACTATGCAGTGGTTTTTCTATGATACTATCAAAGTTCTAAATGGATTGTAAGTGGATTTTTCTTATTCCTCAAAGATAAAATTCAATGACTACCGTCTTTATTGAACAGTTATTCATCGTAGCGTAGATGGTATTTACATTATGTTTTTCTCTCTCTTTTTTTTTTTTATTTCTTTCTTCTAACCTAAAATATATTTGAAATTATGGAAGGCCTACAAGTGGGGGGCTTCACCGACGTGTGGAAGAGGCTAATTTATCAGCTTAAGCTCATGGGAGTGAAAAAGTATATTTCTACTTGGTCCAAATTCTGCAGTCTGCAACCAAGGAAAATGCATCATCCTTGGAGAAAGTGATGGTGAAACTATAGTTTTTCTCTAACATGGACACTATTTTCCATCTTGGGCCAGTTCACGCACTAGTTTCTCTTCAATATGTTCATTTAATGCTTGCTTCTCTTCGGCGTGGTTCATAGCTAGTAAAGGTGCTTTAAGGTTCCATATTTTCCTGCTTCAATGAAGTGCGGCATGAATTTTACATAGACTATTAATGAGATAATTGGTATAAATATCTTTTCTCTGTAATATTCCAAATATGGGAGGTCACAGTAGGGGATTTTGTTTTAATCTTTACTTATATAATTTATTTAATCATAGAGTTGTATGGAGGTAAAGTATGATAGCTTGCATAGGAGCAACAGCACAAAGTCTAAACATTTCTAGATAGGGTTTTGTATGAAATGCAAGAATGCTTTTAGCTAAAGTGATACTTTTGACCAGCTGTAGCAACTCCGTTGTAGCTTCAAATTTTCCAAGTATTTGAATATTTAGAATGGATGATCCCAATCTTCAATGCAGAGTATATTTGTTCTCTGCATACCTGGTCTAGCATGTGCTATTTGCAGCTGGCATGTCATAACTTGCGTGGCTTTGATTGTGATTGAAGAAACCATTGGCATTTGAAACTAGGAATAGAAAGTTGCTTGTGGAAGTGGTTTGTGTTATATTTGTTGGTATCATGAATCTTCCTTGCTTTGATGCATCACACCAGTTACTAGTAGATTTTGATTCCTTCTCTCTACTTTTTCAAATAAAATATTACCATTCTGTGTTGTGCCAACTTAATAGGGTTTTATTCTTGTTTATATTAGTTGAAAAAGTCCCCTATGAATGCACACACAACATCGTAGTTGTAGAGCATATAAAATCATATCAACAATCGTGATCGGGAGTATATGTCTAGCATACACGAGGAAATCTATTCTTTCTCTTTCTCAAGCTCTTGTATGGCATTGCATTTGCATGTAGATGAGTAACAATTTTTTATTTGCACCAGAATATTCTGGTATTGTATTACATTAAAAGATGTATTTGTATTGAAGGGTTGGACTCATGTCATCGTAGGAACCAAGTTTATCTTGTGGGTACATACATACATACATACATACACGTTCCCCAGTTAAAGATTGCATCAAACAGTTGTCCACCTTTGTAAGTCACTTTCGGGCATCAAATTTGTGTAAATGCTGTTAGTACAAGACTGTAACTATGTTTATGTGTCACAGGAAATCATGGTGCCCACATTGTCATCAAAAAATACTGTCCAATGTTGGATGAGGATTATAGTCAGAGAAATTTATGAAATGAACCTACACTACAGTTTGTTAAACAATCACCCGTTGTTATTCTGAATGCTTTCATCAGCATGATTTTTTACACCTGCAACAATAATACAACCTCAGATGGAACCCTTTCTTAGCAGGCAATATTTAATTCTGATCAGCCTCACCAACTTGCCCAGGTTGCCTCTTCTTTCTGCCAGTTGTTTTCTCATCTTGTCTTGCCCGATACCAACAAACCCACAACAGAGTTCAATCGATTAGGGCTTTTTTATTGCAAAGCGCTTCAAGAAAGAGAAGATTCTTCCACCCTCTAAATACTATTTTATCACAACAATCAACTTTTCATTAATTATTCGGAAAATGCTAAAGGTAGATGTACTAATTGTATAGTGATCCATTATTATTCACATTATCTCTTATATGGTATGGATCAGTTACTGCTAATTAATCCCTATTGAAGAGTACGTGCCAAGAAAAATTGGGTGATTCAAATTTGTCAAAAGGGAAAATGGTCAAATATGAAAGAGGGTTAGAGGATAGTTGAAAGATTCAAACTTTTTAGTCAATGATGTAAAAGTCAATCTTCTAGTTCTACCCTTTGCTTAGAATCCTCCCAGGCTGCTAAGATATGAGAGGATTCTACATGTTGTCTGGAGAAAATTTCATATTTTGGATTTTACAGAGTCACTGAAGTCAGTACACAATAATATTAATAATATATGATTTGGGAGGTTGAATTTTTGCATGCAGCAGACTGGGCCTGGCCATGGCAGGGCAAAGAGAAAAACTTAAACAAGAAGAGAAGACCATTCAAATCAAGAATCAAACCCGCACCACACCAAGCATGTTAGTTCGTTGGAACTGTCCCAAATTCAGCATTCCAGATTTTTTTTATCTCCATGAAATGAGCTGTAACATTTTGACCAAATAATTTTCAGACAAACTTAGACCCACTGCCTTTTAAACACACGCGAAGTACACGCACCAATCAACCCACATGCATCAGAGGAAAAACTCACCCGATATTCACTCTCCTGTTTTTTATTTTTTGACAGGGAGAGACTTTATGGGATCTCTGGTTGTTTACTTTCCGGGTAAAACTATTTATTTCATTGTTGGTTTTATCCTGTCGCTAAAAATAAACGGGAATCCTACAACTTGTTCATTGAACAGTATGATGATGATGGGGTGACTTTGCAAAGCCACGTTTAAATAAAAAAATAAAAATTAAGAAAGAGAGAAAATTAGAGTTAGCTGGTCAGCACTTCCATCCGATGTTTCTTAGCAACCCCATGCTAAAAATAACAAGATCCGTTGTTTTATTACTACTTTTTAATGAATAAAAGAAACCCAGCTGCTTGCTATTGGATTATTTGAGATCGATCATCATTATTGTCATCTTCATCATCAAGGCTTAGACCTTTTGCTATATCTTTGAGTCTTCCTTTATCATCATTTCCAGAACAGCTGGTAATAGATTCATTTTGTACATGTATGTTGTATGTTTATATTCATAACTGGGTATTTACTTTCTCTGTGTTTTGTGAGTGTACTGTGCTTCAAGATTTGTTCTTGGAAATTGACTGGTAGATCTGGAGTTTTTTTTTTTTTTTTTTTCCCCTTTTTCGGTAACGTATATGGTAGATTATTCTACGTGTTATCGTAAAACATTCAATCTTCGTGATTCTTGACATGGGGATTCTGTTATTTATTTATTTATTTTTCCTTTAAAGATGGTGAAAGGTATCCCATTTTTTTTTTTGTTTTTGGGAAAGGTGGAAGCTTTTGGCTCGATCTAATATGGGTTGCTTCGATTTTTGGATTTAATATTCCTGCATATTCCTTTTGTCATTTCTCAAGTTTCTAATCTGTGGTTTCTTGATTTATGTCAGTGTAATTGATGAGATATCAGCTATTGGATGAGGAAAACGTCGTGAAGTAGAACTTCGATTGTTTCATGGGCAACACATGCCGTGGATCTTTTGCAAGAAGACTCTATCAGGGCGACAATCAGCCCGAAGTCCGTTCCACCAATTCCAAGCGTAACACCAACTCTGATCATTCAAATTCTGATTACTCTCATTCTTGCTTGAAACCCCAGCATCAACTTTCTCCAGAATTTGCCAAAGAAAACCATAAGAAAGATAATTCTCTACCTCAAGTTAGCCCCTCCAAGAAAGATATTATCATGAGGCGCGGTATTGATAACCAGACTTATTATGTATTAGGCCATAAGACTGCTAATATTCGTGATCTTTACACGTTGGGTCGTAAGTTAGGACAAGGACAATTTGGCACTACTTATTTGTGTACTGAGATTCCAACAGGTACTGAATATGCCTGCAAGTCAATATCTAAGAGGAAGTTGATTTCCAAAGAGGATGTGGACGATGTTAGGAGGGAGATTCAGATAATGCACCATTTGGCAGGGCACAAGAATATTGTGACGATTAAGGGTGCTTATGAAGACTCATTGTACGTTCATATTGTAATGGAGCTTTGTGCTGGTGGCGAGTTATTTGATAGGATCATCCAGAGGGGACACTACAGCGAGAGGAAGGCGGCTGAGTTGACAAGGATTATTGTTGGGGTTGTTGAGGCTTGTCATTCACTTGGGGTTATGCATAGAGATCTAAAACCTGAGAACTTCTTGTTGGTTAACAAGGATGATGATTTCTCTCTCAAAGCTATTGATTTTGGACTCTCAGTTTTCTTCAAACCAGGTAAAGAATGACTGTTTTCTGCTATTTCATTATTGAGCTCTAGATTTGTCGAAACATGTCAAGGAAAGGAAAATTAGCGGAATGGTTTTCCTGGAGTAATTTTGCGACATGGTTGTATAATTATTCTCTTCTATGTTTATGGTAACCATTTGTTTTTATTGGTCAAAATAATTTTGTTTAATGTTTTGGATGCATGATTAAGTTTGCTAGAATGTGTTAGAGCACTGGCTAATTATGCTGTTTGTGTTTTAGATGCACCTAAATGATTAAAAAACAGTTTCATATTTTTGCCTTGAAGTTAATACTAATGCCTTGAACAATTATCAAGAAGCCAGTATCCTTTTTGTGAGATTTGCTTGCATATGGCATAATGAGACCTTAGTGTATGCTGAAACCAATCTACTACTGAATTTCTTTTCTGGTGTACCCTTATATGACACTCTCTACTTTAGGTCAAATATTCACCGATGTGGTTGGGAGCCCATACTATGTCGCTCCAGAGGTACTACTGAAGCATTATGGGCCAGAAGCAGATGTGTGGACGGCAGGGGTCATATTGTATATTTTGCTGAGTGGAGTGCCACCATTTTGGGCAGGTATGCACCACTTGCTATGCTGCTACAAAACAGAATGAGCTTTTCACTTGGTTTGCAGCATACTGAAGTGTTTCCTTTTTCGAGTTCAGAAACACAACAGGGAATATTTGATGCGGTGTTGAAGGGACATATTGACTTCGAATCTGACCCTTGGCCCTTGATATCCGACAGTGCAAAAGACCTGATTCGGAAGATGCTATGCTCTCAACCGTCAGAACGCCTGACTGCTCATGAAGTTTTATGTATGTATACCTGCTTATGTCATTCTTATTGATATTAAGTGATATAATATTCTTGAAACTAAGGAACTGCTCACTAGATTTGGTTTTTGTTTTCTTGTCATTCATATTGTCTTATGATAGCTCAGTAGTGGCAAAGTATGTGAAGAAAGTAAAAGTTGCTGAGTTAAACCATTTTAGCTGAAGTGATTATTTTAAAAGTTGGTTTTCTGTTTTATTCGGGTACCAAGTGATATTGATTTAGGTTTGGTGCCTTGTCATCATTTCCAAACAAGTAATCTTTCTAAATCAACTATGTGACATAATAAGGTTAATTTTGCACCTTTATGCCATTAATTCGGTTTTAGTAATTAGTAATTTGGTACAATTCTTTCCATATGATTTTGCTGCTTTAGGGAATTGATAACTGAAAGATTCTGTTTGAGGCGGTATTTCGACAACGGTCAAGGTAGCTAGCTACCTGAATGCATTTTTTTTACTTTATAATTATGAAATTAAGATATATTCACTTGGCCATTTTCTTAGCTCATCTGTAATTTTGGCATTTTGTGGCGAATAAATCTAGTATTATTATCATTCTTTCGAAAAAGTTTTGCTACAGTAAGGGCATTTTTGAGTGTGAAAGATTTTAGCTTAAACAGGGATTCCATATATTTGTCCATATGGATGCCATCTTCTCAATTTGGTGGTTGTTTCTTTTAAATATATAGATGTCCAGATTAAGTTATAATTTTCCTCACTGTGTATTTAGGTCATCCTTGGATCTGTGAAAATGGAGTTGCCCCAGATAGGTCACTGGATCCAGCTGTACTTTCTCGTCTCAAACAATTCTCTGCAATGAATAAATTGAAGAAGATGGCTTTACGGGTAAGTGCAAGTGCAAGAACATAACCTGTGTATGCCAATTGGCACACTTACAGTAGAATACACAATTACTTATGTAAATTCTTTGTGGAAGCATAAGAGTTGGTTTGTATTTTTTGTCTCCCACTGCTGCTCCTGTGCGGTTAAAAGTTTCAATTGGAAAGCAACTGACATTTAATTTTGAGCCATTGCCTTTTTGGTCTCTTCCATGATCAGGTTATAGCCGAAAGCCTTTCTGAAGAGGAGATTGCTGGTTTAAGGGAAATGTTCAAGGCCATGGATACTGATAACAGTGGTGCAATTACGTTTGATGAACTCAAAGCTGGTTTACGAAGATATGGCTCGACCTTGAAGGATATAGAGATACGTGATCTTATGGATGCAGTAAGACCCATGAGCTTGTGTGCATGCGTGTTCACGTGTGTGTGTGTGTGTGTGTGTGTGTGTGTGTGTGTGAGAGAGAGAGAGAGAGAGAGAGAGAGAGAGAGAGAGATGCGATTAGTGTTGTTTTTTGTCATAATTACATTGCATTTTGCTTCATCACTCTTTTTTTGTTTTTTGCCTTCTCTCTTCTTCTCTTTTCCTTCGTCTTATATTTCCCTCTTATTGACCTATGCAGTATTCTGCTATTATTTGTTTGATTATATTCTAATTAGCTGAGCAATTTTTATTGTTTTCAGGCCGATGTGGACAATAGTGGAACCATAGACTATGGGGAATTTATAGCTGCAACAGTTCACCTCAATAAACTAGAGCGCGAAGAACATCTTATTGCAGCATTCCAGTACTTTGACAAGGATGGAAGTGGTTATATTACAGTGGATGAGCTTCAGCAAGCTTGTGCTGAACATAACATGACAGATGTTCTCCTTGAAGATATTATCAGAGAAGTTGATCAGGATAATGTAAGTTGTCTAAGTTTGATCACCTGTCTTTATGTTTTTCCATTTTCCAAATTTTAGATAATAGTTATGTCCGTGGTGGTATCAAAAATACAACAATCCATATATGTATTGTCTCAGGATGGAAGAATTGACTATGGCGAATTTGTTGCCATGATGCAAAAAGGTAATGTGGGATTGGGTCGAAGAACTATGCGAAACAGTCTAAATATGAGCATGAGAGATGCACCAGGTTGCCACTAGCTTTCAAGTCATATACATTATTATGTACAGGTATTTTTGGGAATCTAAATTTATATTTATATTTCATATATTTCTTCGTAATCACTGCAAAAATTTACTAGTCTTTCTCAGTTTTTGGATAATATCCATGAGAAAATCAAATAGTTTGGCTGCTATAGTCAATTTTTGCAAATGATTGGTGGAAGATTTGAACTAGCCAGATTATAATAATTTAATTCTTGTTTTAGCTTGTGGATAATTTTCAAAATCTGGTGAAAATGGCTCATATCCATAGGCATATTTCTCAAATTATTGTTATCTGTAATTGCAAGTCCATATTCTGACTTGACATATTTGCAGGTTGTACAGCAAACTGGAGGAGGATGATTGGTGACTATGCTGGGAAGGAAGTTTCCGATTTCTTGTTAACTCTGAAACTTTTCTGGGTCACTGAAAGTTATAGAATGAGAGAAGTTCTATGCTTGATTTGTCTTAAGTTACTGAGTTTGCAATGTTTTTCTTATCTGATGTTTTTCTGTTAGTTGAAGGAAATGGATTTGTTTCGTGAGGAAATCGAGAGGCTTATTTGTATGTACTGTAAAAGCATTATAAGTTAAATGATTTTTCATGTCAGTAAGGCCTGGAATTACATAGCACTCGCAAGTTAAAGTTAAAACCATTACTAATTTTACTTGGCATCTCTTCCAGATTTCTGTGGTAGTTTTCACATGAAACTTCAAATTACCAAAGTGAAAGCTCAAAGGTTCTTATCCATTTCTTTTCAAGCCAATGTCCTTTCAGGATGCTGGAAAATTGAATTTGACATAAACCAAGAATGGAAATTTGATTCTAAATTATTTGTACAAAACTATATGTACATACAGAAGAATCCAACTAATTAACGGGTGCAAACGGATTCCACTTATGGTAATTTGGTTTATTTTCATCGACAGATACAATCCACATCAAAGCTTCCCGGTTAAGTCTAATATGACTAGCAGGGTTTACTGATTGATCAACGGCGGAGTATTTTGTATTGAATTTTAATCACTTGCTATACACCCTCCAAAATTTCAGTTTCCTGTGCTACTGAAATTTCCTGAAGGAGAAAAGGAAACATGTCAAAACAAGCACAAACCAAAATGATGAATTTCATGAATTAGTACATCAATATATCTATTGTTTAAATTCTGTATTAAACACTAGTTCTAGTCTACGATTGCTCAGGTGTTAAATGAGAATTTAAAACAGATAACTGCTGACTCGAGAAATATTTTTACATAAACTTGCCTTTAACTTTGCGTCCTTGGAGAAGATACATCTTGATGTAATAGCATGTCCATGATCAAACAGCCATCCGGCTTCAAATATTGTTTTGCTGCCTTCAATTTCTTTCGTTAAACACCATAATTGTCGGGGAAGTAATGTTAGATCACATTCATCTCTTGTTGATTTCTGCACACTGTCTCCTGAGAGTTCTTGAAGAAAATCCTGGATATTTCACAAGAAGTTCACAGCAGATACCAATCAGGCCAGAAGTTAACACTTCTTTCACAACACTCATGCTTCTTAATTGCACAAGGTTATATGTAAGAAGATAACAGAAAAGTTAACAGTTAAGAAACTGAAGTAACAGACAAGAGGAAGTTGATAAGCAGATCAACATATGGATTTGTAATTAAAGTGTGTAGGTAAATTAATGGAGAGAAAACAGATAAGTGAAAAGAACTTCTAAACATCCATTCTTTCATCGCTAGTACAGGATTGGAGACACAATAACTGAAGGAGCTTGTACTAAGGCATTAATCATCTCCCATTCATCAAGAGGATTAAGGGTGAAACAAAAACCTAAGCAAATGATGTTAGATATGGTAAATGGAAGAAAAGTGATTGAAGAAAATGATGATGATCTCACTTGACTAATGATTGCAGCCAAAATAACGAGGATGTTTGCTTTCTCCTTGTGATGACCTGGTTAGCCATAACAATTTCTTAAAGAGTTGTTCTAAAATCCAACAATTATATCAGCTTCATTTTCTTCTAGGAAACTTGCTTTGTTGTCATTCAAGGCACTATCTTGGAAGTAGGTATTACATACTTAGGACCAAGTTTTTATGGCAGAGTTCCAACAAACAATCAAAAAGGTCTCAAAAGCCTATCTTGATTTGTGAGACTAAATTCATGGGTAATATTCCTTTTGCCCATGCATGAAAGTAAAATGACAGAAGACATAAAACCAAAGAAGGAAGTAAAGCAGAGCTCTGCAAATGAATTATTTGAGGAAAACAGAAGCATCTGATCTATATTGTCATCAGAGAAAATATGAGACAAAATGAAGAAAGAGGAAATTCAACAACTCACACATTGAGAAGTGGCGAAACTGGCAATAGCACTAGGCCCCTGCCAAACACCAACCACCTCTGGAGCTTTCAAAACATCTGTAGCAGCAAAACTTGAATCACGAATAGCACATCCCCCAAGCTGATCTCCATTTCTAAATGGTCCATACCACTGCTCACAAAAAACTCTCAATTTCTCCAATACCATCCTTTTACCTTGTACACGAACAACATGAATTATCCTCACACTATATTCTTGATTCTTAGGATTGATCAAGCAATGCTCAACCTCAAATAACTTTAACATATCGTTATCCCCAACTTGCCAAACAGCTACAAAACATCCACTAGATTGATATGCAAAGGCAGAAACTTTATTATCTACTCCTCCAATGTTTCGCTCATCTATGCTAAATTGTGTTGCAGCATCTGCTTCACATCCAACTGTTGGAAGTAGTTTTATTGATTTGTAAAACATAATATTCTCCTCTGGTTGAGCAATTGTGGGACACTGGGTTTGCCAATCAAAAACCTTAACTTCCCACTCCTTGTAAGCTTCAGGAACAACAGTTTCTGGAAGTTCAATTGGGTTTCCTTCTCTTGTGAAGTCTGCTCCAAAACCATCCCATTCACCAGACACATATTTGGCAAATTCGGACCATGCTTTAACATTTTAAAAGGACACTAAAATTAGATAAGAATTTCAACTTTATCATCATATATAATTCCTTTCATCTTCCATTTGCCTACAAAGTTGACAATTAAGCTGAAAAAGAAAGAACTTACAGCTAGTGGTGCGAGTGGTAGAGCGATTGGAACCTTGAACATCAACATCTCAAAAGCTGGTTTTGGCAACACAAGATATGGTTGAAGTTCGAAGGTGAAATTGATTGGTGGGTTGAGGATGAACAGGATGGAAAATTGGTCTGGAATGATGATGATGTAAGCCGGCAGGCTTTGATAATGGAAAACTGAGAGAGCTAAAGGTTCTGTTCTGAGAGATAATGCAGGTAGCTGCTAATGCCATTGATAAGATCACTTCTCTCTGCAACAAATTCAGTTATCTGGGAAAAAGTGAGTTTGAGTTTGACAGCAAGAGCATCAATATTCAATGGCTTAGAAGAGAAGAGAGGAGAAAACAAAGAATATTCTTGATTCAGTAATTGACAAATCATTTGGAAGAAAACCATTGGGTTTGTGACAATTTAAGTCAGTTTCAAAGCCCAAACTCAACCAATGTTCCTTGCAGTTTCTGGTCTGACAAAATGTCATTGGACCCAAGCTAAACAAAATCGAATGTAACACAGCCGTTACCGTCCAACAACAGATCATGTTCTTCTATCACATTAAATTGTTTTATTTTAGAACATTGACATCTATCAAGACTGCAGGAAGTTTAGGCAAGTAATATACATACGGTATAGCCCAAAGAGCTGAACCTATAACGAGTGAATAATTTTAGTTTTATTTGAGAATGAGTCGCCACCGGACTGAGTGACTGCTTATATTAATTAGTTTGTCAATAGATGAAATGAGGAGATAATACTAACATTTTAAAAGAACAAAAGCAAAACGTGACATGTTATTGATAGTCGGTTCTCAACTACCCACATAGCATTAATTCTTCCCTTGCTACTTAAGCAAAAATTGCATTTTTTTTTACTTTCCTTTCTGCGTTTTCCATCTGCTTCTGCTTACACATGGCAAATAAAACTAAAACTGTAACTAAAGCAGCACTTTTTCTCCTTGCCAATCGGAGAATTGGGTGTATTCCCATATGGACAATAATTATAAAAGCTGACAAAGAGGTAAGGACATTCAACGAGGACAGGGGACCAGGCTAGCTACTGTTCCATCCAGACAGTCCCTTCTTGTACTCTTCCCCTTGCTGGATGCCCTTTTTGTTTTGTCTCATCTCCCCTCTCCACTCTGTTTTCTTACATAATCCATCCCCGAAATAAATTTCATATGCATTCGGCGGTCGGTGTGATCCATGCCATGTGCTTGCGCATGGTCAAACTCACAACTGTTTATAAAATGAAAGATTTGAATTGATTATGCACCGACACTTTCTTCTTAAATCAAGGAGTTGATTCCAAGTCCAAACCACCACCCCACTTCAATAAAAATCTTTCTAGGAGAACTAGCAGGCCCCATCCAAAGAAGCAAGCAAGCTTTATTAAAATTGTGGCATCATTTGGTTTAGTATATAATCATGCTGGTCCTGCCCTGCTTACCAATCATTGCTATTCAGCTTCATTATATGTCACCGACGATTATGGTTGCCCTCGTGTTAAAACTTACAGGAAACAATATTGGAAAGACTGTTAAAGATGCAAACCATGAAATGAGGATAAATAATTCATCAAATTATTTAAAGATGCAAACCATGAAATGAGGATAAATAATTCATCAAATTATCCTTTCATTACACAGCCAAGCCAACAAGACAACACCATGATGGTATAGACTATATAAAATTGTTGAAATAGGCAATTAGCCTTTAGATTCAAGATTAGATCCAGGAAACAACATTTAACCTTGTATTGACATTACCAAATATATATGAAACTTTCACAAGAGGAACAAGAACAGAAGTAAACAAATAGATATAATCACATAATAAATTAAAAATAATAACATCAACAATACATATTTACTAACAAAAGCAATACTAATAATGTCTAACATAGTAAAATGCACCCATTTGATTCATGAATTCATACAGTCGTATAGAGTAGATCCAGCTGCTAACCCATTTGTCGACATTGTTGTTGTTGAACCCAGCTGCAGATTTCCATCTCTTCTCCTCTCCAGATCGTGAAGCTCGCATGTAGTAGTAGTACAGTACTGTAATTACGGCTCAAATATTCAATCTTTTTCAACAGTTTACAAAAATTTAACATTGCATACAAAAAAATCCTATCCCTTTCTTCCCATTAAATCTTGAATTCTTATTGTTCCAGCTCCATGCATTCTCCGAGCAACCAGTTCGAGCATTTGTCAACCTTGAAACTGCTCCCCATTTTCGAAATTCTTGGAGTAATCGAAAGAAGTGTACTTGCAGGTTTGGGGAAGACCAACTTTATCAGATCCCATGAGCTTTCTAATCTCAGAACTAACCTTGTAAAAGACATGTCTCCAGCTACCTTTGTTGTGGCAGCCGAGAATTCTTGTTTCTTCCTCGTTCATCTCCAGATCTTGAGCAAAGGTTGGTTTTTTCGAGAGGATCCAAGCCCAGCCCCAGTCCCACCACTTTCTTACGGAAGTTACCGCGTATTCTCCCATGGCGGAAACGGATTTAGATCTCTGAAATGCCCATGAAGTTGTTTGCGAAGAAATGGGCTGGATCTTTAGCGACAGTGAAGATAGCCGTCGACGCAGGCCTGGTTGCTGCTCGTTGGAACCGGTAAGCGAGACTGGGAGGGAATTGCTCTTCGGCAAGAAAGTTTTCTTCTGAATGCTCTGCACAATGGAACTCATTGTGATGCGATGAAGAGACTTAGCAGCTTTGCGATGTATTGCAATTCAACCGTTTGTGGAAATGTGTTAAAGAAATGAGAGGATGAGTAGCAGAGAGGAGAAAGAAACAGAGGGTGAAATGTAGCGTTCACAGCTCCATCACAGGCTGTTTTATTCTTTTTTATGGTTGCCATGATGGTGGGGTCCACAAAGTTCTATTCAGCAATGCATTTACATTTCTACTTCTCCAAAAAGCACTTTTGAGAATTTGATGAAAAGTTGCTTATTTCTCTAGCCAGTGATTTGAACTTTTTAATTAGTTGTTGATTAGCTGTTAATCAAGTTAAATGCTCTGTGCCCTTACTTAGAGCTCAGACATGCCAAAGCCAAAGGTGACAGATAATGCCAACAATACATCTTGGTGGTATATAATCATTATTCTTCCATGTGCCATTATTTCACATGTTTCAAAATAATTAGTGATAAATAATTTTAAAATTAAAGATATACATGCAATATTGCTACACAAAATTAATATATTAATTTTTTATTTTAACTCCGTTTACAATTATAATATTTGATCTGACTTGTAAAAATAAGGTTCATACAGACTTATAATTAAGTTTAATTAATTCATTTAAAAATAAATAAATCTAATTTGTAAATTTTTATTACTTAATATTAAATATATTATTTAATTAATAAACATAATGAATCTCACGAACTCAAATTTAAGTTCAAACAACTTGATTTTATTCAAATTTATGACAAATCTTTATTTTTTGATTCGATTCAATTTAGATTTGTAACGAATTTTTATCTTTTGACTTGACTTTTTTAATATATACAATTTACAAATTATTATAAAATTATATCACGAATATAAATGTGTTTTAAAGTATTTAAAATTATATATATTTAATTTTTTTTAGAATATTTGAAATTAGAAAATAAAAAATAATGTGAAAATTTTGATAATTATTAACGAAGAAGAAAGTCATAATGTGTATGTACATAAAAATGATTAACTTGCGATAAATTGGGAGTAGGAGTTGAAAAACGAAAGCATGCAATTTCTCGTATCATTGGGGGAAAAAACGTGGAGAGACGGCGCTGACCGACTAGTTCTCGTGGGCACGGTGAGGTGGATGTTCAAAGTGGCCCCAACTTCTAGCTGTCCGTTGTGAAGTCTGGGACTCTGGATCTGCTTTCCGGTTTAGAGTTTACCGTCTCCTTATTATGGGCCAAGATATGGGCCTTGAGTGTAGAATTGGGCCGTTACTAAACTCAGATTTCAGCATTTTATGGGCCTTTAATTCGGCCCATTTGTTTTTTTTTTGCCTAATTTTCGTTAATTAAACGGAAAATAATTGGCTTTTCAGTTTGAGTACGAGATCTTGGCGTGAGGTAACGAAATCATGAACTGAAAATTTCAAGAAACGGAGAGATCTCCTGGCATCGAAATTCCGTTAATGGAGTATAGGAAAATGAAAAACGAGGTGATTTTTCATGTCTCTGTCGCTTTGTTTCACACTTGATTCGTTCAGTTTTTAACAGTGAATTTCCAATGGACTTGCAGGATGACGATGGAGGTGGCGGTGATAGCGGTGACATTGAAAGCTCAAGAGGAAAAGTTCTTTCATCTCGTGTGTTTTTTCAATTTATTTTAATTTTACTTTTGGTTAAGACCAAGTTTTTCATTGCTTTCCGCTTATCGATTTTTAACTGAAATACAGTTTCTGTGAGTAATGTAGCTTCAAATTCTGGTGAATTGGCCAAGTGGAAGCGCAAGTAAGTAGTAAAGATTTTACTTTTGTAGGAATTTTTTTTTGGAAAAGTTTCATCTGAATAAGAATGAACTTGAAAATGGATATTTTGGATTGGAATAGGTCAGCTGTTACACTTGCATTGACTGTTCTTACAAGTTCGCAAGCAATATTAATTGTGTGGTCTAAGAGAGCTGGCAAGTATGAGTATAGTGTCACCACAGCTAATTTTTTGGTAAGGAATAAGTATATGTAATATATTGCTGTTAAATTTCACGTTTTTGCTTGAATGTAGATTGAAGTTGACATTTTATTGCTCTTTTTGAAAATTAGGTGGAGACTTTGAAATGTGCATTATCACTTGCTGCCTTGGCAAGAATTTGGAATCATGAAGGTGCTACTGACGATAACAGGTTTATTTTTTGTTCTCTTTCCTCTTTTTACTTTTATAATTTTTTTATTTTCATGTTTTGCATATTATTGTTGTGTGATTGTTTAAACAATTTGAAAGATATGTTGAAAATCTATGATATGATCTTACCGAGTCAAGTTATTGCTTTATTAACTTTGTGATGGTGTTTCTAATTTCCACTTGCCCAGTGATGCAACTATTGGTAAAATCATAAAAGCCTAGTGTAATTTCTTGTTCCCATTTTTATCCTGCTATGGAAATAGGCTAAGCACAACATTGGATGAAGTTATTGTTTACCCAATCCCTGCAGTACTTTACCTCGTCAAGAATTTGCTTCAGGTTGGTTGTTAATATTAATATAAAGTTATTGTTTACGCAGTCATGCTTTTTTATAAGTATCAACATCATGGCGTTTCTTTTTTGAAATGTGAATGTGTTTTATTATTTTATGTGGCAGTATTACATCTTTGCCTATGTGGATGCGCCGGGTTATCAGATACTGAAGAACCTGAATATTATCAGCACTGGTGTTTTATACCGAATAATACTTAAGAAAAAGTATGTTTTTTCCCTGCTTTGTATCTAAAAATAGATCAAAAACTGGATGTTCAAGTCCTATGAAGGAAAAGGCCACTTCTTACTTCAGCTGAAGACATGCCTTACTAAATTAGTTCTTGCAACAGTCTGTCCAGCACTTCTAACTTGTATGTTGTTTCCAGGTTAAGTGAGATTCAGTGGGCTGCTTTCATTCTACTATGTTGTGGGTGCACCACTGCACAATTGAACTCCAAGTAAGATTGATCATCACATTGATCCACAGTTTGACTAATTTACATATAATTATATCTATTAACTATGAACTAGAAATTAAAATCTCCAATCTGTTGTCATGTATGAGTAGCAGGTATTTGGAAACATTCTAATGTATTTGTCGTTTATGTCAAATTGTATTTTGTTTTTGCTCAATTTATTGTACTTTCTTAAGATATATGGTGTTTTGGCAGTTCGGATCATGTCCTTCAAACACCTTTTCAAGGTTGGATGATGGCCATTGTGAGTACAGTAGCTAACAAACTTGAGGCTCTTAATCCAGTGGATGTGAGAAGTTTGAAAAGAGTTTCATTTCTTAATGCTAACTATTATAACAATTGGTGATTCCTTATGCAGGTAATGGCACTTTTAAGTGGTTTTGCTGGAGTATACACTGAGGTGAATTTTTTATTACACAATAGGTGCTTCGTCTATTTGGATCTGCAGTTCATGCAGCATTATTTGGTGCTTTTAAAATTTCCTCCGTCATCATAACTTGGCAAAATAGATATATTTCTCAATAGTATGTGAATGATTCAAACAATGAGAAAAATCTTGATTGAGTTTTTTTTTTTAGCTCCATAAATGCATAGTGCATTCCTCATTTTAATGATCTAGAAAGTTCACTTTTAATAGCACATTATCCTTTTCTCTGGCAGGCAATAATTAAAAGGCGGCCTTCAAGAAACATTAATGTGCAAAACTTCTGGCTGTATGTCTTTGGGATGATCTTCAATGCCATTGCAATAGTGATTCAAGATTTTGATGCAGTGATGAACAAGTAATTCTTTACTGATTACTAAATAGTCAATCTTCCCTGTCTTCTTCTCATGCCATTTGGTGCATCTAAGTCTGACAAGATTGTTAAATAGTGGATTAATAGTGCCAAGATATCTCAAAGTTATATATAGTTTACAAGTGATGAATTTTTTGTTCAGAGGGTTCTTCCATGGGTACTCATTAATTACAGTTCTGATGATTCTTAACCATGCACTCAGGTACTTTTCGCCTCTTTTATGCCTTGGTCAACTCTACTAGTGGCTTTTTTGCCCTTTTACATTCCATTTTGCATTAGATATTGTGCACCTTGGGCTCTAAGTTTGCCTTTGTCAATTTCCTTCTGTTGTCTTGATACTGTGTGCATAATTATTAATTTCCTTTTTCCCCATGCAGTGGAATTGCTGTCTCCATGGTAATGAAATATGCTGACAATATTGTGAAGGTAAGCTGGACGCCTCACTTTTTCTTATGTCAGATTTACTAATTTGCAGGGTTAATCAGACTTGTTGAATGGTTCTCCATACACCAGATTTTTATTCAAAATTTTGTGCCTTGTTGCAATGACCAATTTAGTTTTTCTTCAGATCATCTTATTTTGGGATTTTATGGTTTGAAAAGGAAGAAAAATGCAGATGCAGGTTTCCTGCACCAATTCTTTGAAGTTTTGATACTTAGTTTCAATATGCTGTGCAGGTGTATTCTACTTCAGTGGCAATGCTTCTCACAGCAGTTGTTTCTGTGTTTCTTTTTGGCTTTCATCTTTCCCTTGCCTTTTTCCTTGGTGCTACGTAAGTTTACTTTCACCATATGCTATTACTTGCCTCAACTGTAATTTAAATTGAAGAATTTCGACAACCTCTTGTTCTGCAATAATGACCTGGGCATCGATGGTCCCACCCAGCTCAAAGTCGAAATATCAGAAAGCATTAACCATAAAATAGAAGCGTGGATACTTGATGATTCAATCAGTTCGTTTGACATCACATTTTTGGCCAACAGATTCCATGCATTTGTTATGTTACATGTTGGGAAAACATCATTTGCCATGCTAACTCTCTTTCTACTCGTCCATTGTGTCTCCAGTGTTGTCTCTATCTCGGTGTACTTGCATTCAGCTGGAAAACTACAAAGATAGGGGTAGCTTCCCCTTGCTGCCGGCCCCATTATGGCATTGTGCTTCCATTGTTGTTGCCATTCGCAGTAAAGTTGTATTCTGCCGGGAAACTCCAGATACAGTGGTTACTTCTCTTGTTGCCTGCCCAATTGTGCTGTCTGATGTGAAGACCAATCTCCTGAGATTTTTTTTGTTCTCTTTCTTCCAATTGATTATACGGATATCATTAAATCAAACTCACATATCATATAGCGATGTAGTTTCACCTTTCTTGTAATTTCTGTAACAATTAGTTCAAGAATGATAACGTGGACATGGGGATATTTGTATCTAAACGGGAAATGGTGACAAGAGTTACAGTTGTAAAAGACCTTTCATTCTCGTCATACACATGCTTTATTTTTTGGCAAAATGCCTGTGTATTCGTTTTTGGCAACACTGGCCGACTGACACCATTTCCAACACAACTTACGAGCACAAATCATGGCCATGTCAAGGGACTGCATTCATCACCCCAGTTACACATGGCCTACAATTGCTCACAAATAGCCTGGCCGGCCCGGCCCGGCCCGGCTTAAAGTAGTAAAGCTCAACCTTGTTTATGTTTATTAATTAAATATTAATTTTATATTAAATTGTAAAAATTTTACAAGTTAATTTGATACAATTTATTAGAATTTAAATTTATAAATCAAATTTGTTTCTTTGCTAGTCCACCTGAATCTTTTTTTTATTGCCTGCTTACTTTAAAATATAAAATAAACAATACATTGCATTATATAGGAATAATAACATTTAGATCCCTTGCTTTGTATATTTATGTAAAATAATTTCGTCATTTCCATTGAAATAATTGAAATATCCCCAAAAGATAATGAGGGATACGAGTGGTATGTATGATCTCATTATTTCCGAGCCATGGCTGCGGTTATTATGTCTGTTAACTTTCTTGGCGTATTGTCTTTCTTTCTCCTCTGATGCTAATAATATCAGGACTGCAACTTTCTCTTAAACAAATGACATGCTTAGGATAAAAGCCTGGCCAATTAAACCAACCGTAAAGATTCAGTATTCTAGAGAAGGAAAAACAATTCAAGTCCAACTTACTTCACTTAAAAGCAACATGTGCAAGAAAATCTATTTATAGCACACCCCCTTTCCTCCCTTGCATCAACTCATCTATTCTTCTTACTTCTGTTTCAATCACCCAAGTATTCTCCATTAAAATGGCTCTCTCTTTTCAGTCTAAGTTCTTGCTTCTTGTCTCTTTGTCTTTGTCTCTTTTTGTGCGCTCTAGTCTTGCTCATGATTTCTCCATTGTGGGTTATTCACCGGAGCACTTGACTTCCATGGATAAGCTCTTTGAGCTCTTTGAATCATGGATGTCTAAACATGTCAAAACTTACAAATGTATAGAAGAGAAGTTGCATAGATTTGAGATATTCAGAGAAAACTTGAAGCACATTGATCAGAGGAACAAAGAGGTTAGTAGCTATTGGCTTGGGTTGAATGAGTTTGCAGACATGAGCCATGAAGAGTTCAAGAACAAGTATTTAGGACTAAAACCTGAATTCCCCAGGAGAGAGTCTTCTGGTGAGTTTAGTTACAGAGATTTTGAGGCTTTGCCAAAGTCTGTTGACTGGAGGAAGAAAGGAGCTGTTACTCAGGTCAAGAACCAAGGTTCATGTGGTATGTATACAAAAATATTATGTATTTCTCTGTGCATCTGTGTCCTTCTTGGTGATTGTTATACAGTGAGTAAAGAGTCATGAAAAATAATGCAAATGCAGGAAGTTGTTGGGCATTTTCAACTGTTGCAGCGGTGGAGGGCATCAATCAGATAGTCACAGGAAATCTAACTTCTTTGTCCGAGCAAGAGTTGATTGACTGCGACACTTCTTTCAACAACGGCTGCAATGGAGGTCTGATGGATTATGCATTTCAGTACATAGCCTCTAGTGGGGGACTCCACAAGGAAGATGACTACCCATATCTGATGGAGGAAGGCACTTGTGAGGAAAAGAAGGTAAGTGGCATCTGTTTGAAGTTAGAATTTTCAGAAACTAGTTGTTCATTGGGAGAAATTGGATCACCATCAGCCCTTAGCAGCCGCAGTGGAAGGCATTTCAACATTGTTTATTTGATATGTTTAGGAAGAGGTGGGGGTAGTGACGATCAGCGGTTACCAAGATGTACCAGAAAATGATGAACAAAGTCTCTTGAAAGCACTCGCTCACCAACCTGTTAGTGTGGCCATCGAAGCTTCTGGCCGAGATTTCCAATTTTACAGTGGGGTAAGTAAGCTTATCTCACACAATCTCTCAGTACATGTTACCTTCTAAAGTCCGACCAAAAAGAATTTGCTGTAATGAATTGCTTGCTTTTACAGGGTGTATTCAATGGTCCTTGTGGAACAGAACTTGATCACGGAGTCGCTGCGGTTGGTTACGGAACATCAAAGGGTTCAGATTACATCATTGTGAAGAATTCATGGGGACCCAAATGGGGAGAGAGAGGGTACATCAGGATGAAGAGAAACACAAGAAAACCTGAAGGAATCTGTGGTATCAACAAGATGGCTTCATATCCTATCAAGAAGAAGTAAAGAATTGTCTGATTTTAGCTTCCCACAAAGACTTTCTTTTCTTTTCCTTTCAGCCCTTTCCTTCTTGTATTCACAAAATTTGTTGTGCATACTTGCTATCTCCAATAATAAATATTATGCCTAGTATTTCACAAGAAAAACTGCTCCATAAAACTATTAAGACAAAATCATATCTCCAAACAAGAGTACCTGTCCATTTTTGAGAAAAGCCCGATCACTCTCCTATAGTCCTATTGCTAATAACAATTGGGTAGGGCTACAGTGCATGCAACTGTATCATATAGTTCCATAACTTTTCCTTTACACAATCAATCTCCAACTCTTCCTTTGCAATTCCCAACTTATATGTTTCAGTTGAAAAACTTGAAACATATAACAATTAAAAATTACAACGAAAGAGTTGAGGATGTAACAATTTTCAATACAGCTGCATGCATGACAACATGACCCACAAAAACTAGAGAGAAGTTTGTAACAGAGAAACACACATCCCTAGAAACAATATATTAACTTGAATATGAAATAATATTAATTATGTAGTGAGATTTCATATGAAAAAAATATAATGCACCCGGCCTTACAAGTACGAAAAAAATATTCCATTGGGTGGGTGCATGTCCACAATTTTCAGTTTATTATTGAATGGAAGGATGAAATTTAACATTCATATGTTTTAAGTTTCGAGGCACTAATACCTGATGCTATGTGCACCGAATGATAGATTAGATGGAAAACAAATTGGGTAAAGGGTACAGGCAGAGAATCAACATTAACATGAAGTTTCATTGTATTTGAAGACACAGTCGTAAAGCCGTCCTCCTAGAAACTGGGCAACCTCTGGATGTTTCACCTGCAATAGAGATAAGAAAAAAGACACACAACAGATAAATGCACAATATCAATGATAATCCAGAAACTAAATTCTAGAAAAAGCAACAATACAAATGAAACCATTACCATCCCAATCTTCAGGGAATCATATTTAAATTGAGCATACAGATTTGTTTCGATTCCACGACCCTGCCAAAAGCAATGAAAATTTCTCACATTGCTGTCGGTGAATCCAACATTTTAACCAGTGTTCACCTTATCAACAGTATCGATAACAAGACAAAATATTATATCCTCATATTACTACTCATATCCATCATGAGCAATTCATCAGAACACAAACAATATGAACTCAAAATTTCAATCTACAGAGCAATAAATGATAACAAAATATGCACTGATATCTAGCTGATTAGTACATGAGGGAATATTTTGCATGGCATTTGGGGTTCATTAGTATTTTGAAAATGTGAAGAACATACCATGCCTTCCAAGATAACCAGGTCTGCATCACTCGCCAGGTAAGCAAGCTCTTGCGACACTCTTGAAAGATCAATAACCTACAAAAATTTTGAAAATGAAAGAGACTATTACTGTAAACTGAAAATTAACCATCATGAAGTGATTCAAAGGCACCTGTTCTACTTGTCCAATTATTAGAAAAAAAAATAGCACTTTCATTTCTTACCGGCAAATCATTGCCAGAATTGGCAATCAAAAGATTTGAAGTATCAACTCCCATGAGCTGCCCATTTTCATCCTTCAACTGGAAAATTAGCGCCACATTAGCAACCAGTGATTAGAAATAATCAAAAATCCTATTTTATTTCATTAATCACCTTTGATATGATCTCAATCAGTTCCGGATAGGTTACGTCATTGATTGATGGTAAGTCATTGGCAGCCAACACAACCTGTACAGAGAAAAAGTGAGAGATCATGAAAACATGCAAACTTCTATCCAATTAACTGGTAAGAGAGTGAATAAGGAACAGGATGTTTCAGCTTTAAAGGCTTACTGAAAACCTCCATTATAGTGCTAACCCAAAATTTAAACCTAAATGATATCTGTTAAGCAACAAGACTTACAAAGGCAGTGAGAAACAATTATAGTTCTAAGTACTATATATGTATCCACTATTGATTACATCACAAGAAGCATCTAACTGATCTATTATGTATTGGATAGTAATTAAAGGAAAAAAAAAAAACAATTTTTGTTAACATCCTTAAAATTGTTATAATTTCCAAGGTGCTTCATATCTTTTATGTTCATGACAAATAAAATGCTGACCCTGAAAGGCAGGCAAAATCACCATCAAAGCTAGGCATTTTTCTTATTTTTCACAATTTTTTTTTAACAATTAGTGAGAAAGCAACCTAAATTCAGAAACTTATAGTGAAAAGAATTTTTTTCACATCGAAGTAAATTCTCTTGCAGAAAGTAGAATACTTTTAGGCACTTAACTGCAAAACCCCAGTTGCATGAACTGTAATAACTGAATATGAAAGCAAACCTTAGTTCCACGTCGAAGTAATTCTCTTGCAAAAGGTAGAATACCCAAAATTATATCCGCACCAGAATTATCAACAAAAATGACAGCCTGTCATACACAACAATAGAACATGTTAAGACATGGGACAAATAGATTGTGACAACCCAGCCCATTAGTTAAGATATTGTTTGCTTTGGAGCCCCACGATCAGCACGGTTTTGTTTCTGGCACCCAGGCTTAGACAAGTCTTAAGTCTAAAATGCATCTCACTAGTCAGGGGGTTAGCGCACTTATATCGATCATCCCCAAATCTCACCCAAACAATGTAGGATATTACAATCTACCCACCATTGAGGCCCAACATCCTCATTGGCACACTTCCGGTTGGAGATTTGACTCTAATACCTTATGTGATAACCCAGCTCATGAATCAAGATATTGTTCGCTTTGAAACCCCATAGTTTACACAGTTTTGTTTCTAGCACCTAAAAGCTAAACAAGCCTCGAGTCTAGAATGTGTCTCACTAGTTAGGAAGTTAGAGCACTTATATAAACCATCTCCAAATTTCACCCAAACGATGTGGGATATTACACAGATCATAGCATTGATTTTTTTTTCTCTTTCTATAGAAATGCTTTCAAGGATGTCTCCTTTAAAGATATCATGTAAAATAAACCACATAAGGAACTTGCCTTTTTCCAAGTTTTCTTGCTCCATTTCACTTTAAAAGCGTCCAAGTCATCAATAACCCAAGGCCGAGGGACAAGATTTTGACAACTAGCCAAAAAAGACATACCATCCCTTGAAAAAACCTCAGCAAGCTTCAAGAAGTGGAAAAAAGAATATGATCAGTTGTTTGCCACATCAATTGTTTTATCAGCTACTATGGCAAGTGTACAAACTGTCAGACAGACCAAAAGTGAGATGAAAGATTAACCTACCTGTGCTGAACCGAGATCAAATATGTTTCCAGCAAATATTCCTCTCACAAGATTCTCTAGACGCTGGCCTTCATCTTCAATAGCATCATTAAGACGGACAACTTCCCCAAACAAGGATATAGCCTTTGCATTCTCTTCATCCTATAGCAATTTGTCACAGAAGGAACGTTCTATAAGTAAAAAACAAATAAAAATAGGATGAACAATATCTCTCACTGCTCCCCCTTGCTCTCTCCGTCTATTATGTCATTTGACTTCCCACTATAGCTAGTCAGTCAACATAAAAGTTCAGAAGTGTTAGTTTATGGCTCTCACAAATCACAAATGTTCTTCCAATCCATTATGTTTTCAGATATCAGAATCAGATACTTTTAAAGCATAAAATATCTAAAATGTACCTTGACTTTCTTGAATATATCTCTGAATCCCAATTCCCTAAGGACTTGCTCTCGGATTCGGCAAAGAAGCTTAAATATACCCAAAAGGAGAAAATTAAATAAGGAATAAAGTTAGACTCTCCAGAATACATGTTTATTAAAAACTAACCGAAAGTGATAGAATGAAGAGGAAAACAAGATCCCAGGGCTCGACTTACAATGCAATCAGGCGGTCCACCATGACTTTCTGGATCTTTCTTTAAGTCCTCAAGTATCTCGGAATACCTTTTGCAAATTATGCACAAAAACAATAATACTATCAAAATTTCGGAATGCACATGTAATGATAAAATTATTTACTGGAACAAACATGAATCAACGAGCATGACAGGTAAACTCCTTCCAGTTCTTAAGACCTCTACGGTATAGTCAGCTACTTCAAGAACCTAAAGTCTAGGAAAAACAGAGCTCCTAAATGTTGCAATATATGCACTTGCAACTATCAAATGATTCAAGTCCATCAATACATGATTTTTCTCAAAAGAAAGAACTTGTTTGCCGAATAAGAAAGAGGTCGCCCAGAATAATAACAGAAGCATGCATATAACATGGATGTTAAGGTATTCACTTTTCAGTTGACATTAGCATTTCTCATTTGCTTATTCAAAAGTTTAATTTTTCGGCTCGTACAACTCTCAATATTCCTCAAATTTCTAAGAGAACCAAAACAAACAATGAAAATCGTGTGTAAGAAACCAACCTTTGAGCAAATTTTTCAGCTCTGACATGAGCATCAGTGACGGTAGGATCACTCTCAGCCCGTTTCCTGCAACAGAAAATTAAAAGAAACAGGTTAGAAAAGGAAAGAAAATCGTGGAGAAGCCAAATAAAATCAAATAATTATGAGAAAGGGTTGAAAACGATGACTTGAAAGAAGGGATGGAATTGAGGAAGAGGTCGAGCCAAGCAATCTCAGTGGGAGTAGCCTTTTTGGGATTGTCAGATGGGAATCTGTAGGGAATAGTGCATGCCCTGTAGTTTGATTCGATCGGAGTCGGAAGCAACGGGAAAGGAACCAACTCTGAATCACTTTCCATTCTTTCTTTCTTTTTCTTTCGTAATTTACCAAATGAAGGAAGGAAGGAAATGGGAGCAGCTAGCTGCTGCTACTGCTGCAGAACGAACAGCTCTCTCTCGAATTCGGAATTTGCAGGAGGAACAGTTTGAGTGCTGACTCCGTAACCTTGGGGGTTGTGCTGCCGCTTGCGTTCGCCTTCTGTTTCTGTTTCCACATTATGTACTGTGGAAATTTTCTAAATTAACCACTTCCTCCAAATAACCACATTCATAACTTTTTCATCAATTAATCCAAAATTTTATTTTTAAACTAAAATATTCCCATTTTAAGAAAATAAAATAAATTTTAATCACAATTATATGCTATCAAAATTAACTTTTAATTACAAATTTCGTAATTACTTGTAATTAAGGATGATAATCGATCGAATATTTTTCATTCTGTGCCTGATCATTTCTATAAATAGATCAAATATGTTTATTTTCACAAATGAAATCAAACATGAACATTTTTAGTATAATTATGTTGAATTCAGGGATCAAATATCGGGCTGCCAAACAGACAACAAATGGGGCCTATCACTTGTAAATTACTTACTTAGTTAATCTGAAGAATACCAGTGTAAAATATGTCAATTTCGAATTTGGGTGCCAATTAATTTTGTTAACATTAAATTACCCCCAAACACTTGGGCTCCGTTTTCGTTTGTTAAGAATGAAATTAACAATCTTCATGGTGAAACAAACACTTAGGTGGTGCAACAATCATAGGCATAGGCAGAGCAGAAATGGCATAAACTTCATTAACATTACAGTTTTCAACTAAGTACCACATGGTGGTGGGATTTGGATGCCAATATATTTAGCTTCAACATTTTTACAAGAGGAAGTTGGGTGTTTCTCCCCTGATGAGAGATCTAAATGAACATTTTCAAGGTAGATGTTTTGGCATGGCATTCCTTTGCTACATTCCAAAGCCACTGCTACTGCTGAAGATGATGTCCCCCTTATGTTCTTGAAATATACATCGCTTAGCTTCACCCGAGATGGTGGCTGCAATCAATCATTCGGAGAAACCTTTCATCAGTTTGTCTGAGAACACCAAGCTTATAGATTTCTTGAAAAATTGATTTCAGCATAATGTATGTAGTAACTTACTTTTGTAGGGCAATAAGTGAATGGACAATATGACTGATCGATTATAATTGGATTGGTCACGTTGTTCATGATAATATTCTCAAATGTCATATTGCTGGCCGCACTGATACCAGGTGAGTTAGCCCACGTCTTAATCCTGACGCCATTCTTGGTCCCTGTCATGGTGCTATCTCTAACAACAAGTCCTCTTACATCTCCTTCATTCCGATATCTCCCCAAACTTCCAACACTAAATCACAACATATACTTCAAATAACAGTTAAACATCTCCTAAAAGATATGATAAGAAAAATGGTATAATTTGTCAAAGAAAACATAAGAGGTTGGATAGACATTTAGAGTTACCTGATGCCATGACCAGGTCCGCAAGAGATGCTAGCAATAGTGATCTGAGAATTTCCTTGCCCGACAGAGATGCAATCATCACCAGTGCCAATATGAGACTGTGAAACATAGACACTAGAGCTTCTTTCAATGTGGATTCCATCTGTGTTGGGACTGTTTGCTGGTGCAGAAATTTTAATTCTACTGCCTTTGAAGTTCTTGCATTCCACAAGAGCTATATGAAAGAACTTGCTATTCACTGAAGTAATGCTTCGGACAATGGTTCTATTCATTGCTACAAACTTTACATTCTGAAACAAGAAAAACAAATCTTAAGCAGAGTATAATCTAGTCTACCTGCTTATGAAGCAACACCTAGCAATCAATAAGTATAAATATAAGGCCAAATTCCATCAATTACCAAAAGCCATTTCCTCCACCCACATACCTGTCTTGAGGCTGACAAAAAATATGGAGTACAGCTACGGACAATTGGCACAATACAGTGAACTAAAATGATAGAATGTTTTACGGTAATGGGTTATGGAGCATACAGTTGGAAGAAGTTTGCAATTGGAGTCAATGGGGCATCTATTGTAAGGCCATGCTTTGGCTCCCTGGCCATCAAAGGTCCCTCCTCCAGTTAGAGTTAGCCCTTCCACCCCACCAAATTCAATCCAACCACCACCAAATCTGTACTTGGACAAATTTGTTGTTGCCATCAAATAACCCTGCAAGTTCGTTTCCCAGATTCTGTCATAAACAGAGTACTTGTTCAACAATGATTCTAGATAACACACATGATGATTAAAAGAAAAATTTTGCCACAAGTGAATGAAAATTATATCCTAACCTTCATATTAATGGTTATATTTGATACATTTTTGCAAGGCCCTCCAAATTTAATGGGACCAATCAGGTAAATCCCTTTAGGTATCAAAAGATTTACTGCACCTGTTGTCTCACATGCCTCCTTCCATGCTGCTTCAAATGCCTAAATATCAAGTATTAGTTGCTGAACTATTACATTGATCAGTAAAGTATTGACTTACAAATATGCCAATCTCATTGTCAATTTTGTAGCAGTACTCTCACAAGCTCAAGCTAAACCTAACGATAGAATTATGTTCAGAATTAAGAAGTTGAAGCAAATCATAGTAAGATGCAGGCTCGTGAGTTCAACTTAAAGGACACCAAGTATTGGAAATTAAACATAACTATGGCAGATATTTTACCACTACTGTAAATTAAACTTCTGCTTTTGCACGTTGAAAACTAGTCAGATTTTTGAGTCATTCAAAGAAAATTAAGCCATAAAGCTACAACTCTTTGAATAAATCATCTAGCAGAGGGAGAGGGAGAGAGAACAAACTTTGCTGTCATCAGTTTGACCATCAGCTCTAGCACCAAAGTTCTTGACGTTGAATAGAATAGATCTCTGTCCACTTTGGTGTAGGGTTTTTCCTTGTGTTACGGTGCCTTTTGCACCAGAACCAGCTGCCATAGTTCCTCTTCCTCTGGTAATAACACCATTGAAACAAATGATGGAGAAAAGAAACAGCAATTTGGTTTCAAGGTCAAGATTCATTTTACTGCAATATGTTGGTTTTAAGTTGCAGATTTGGCGTTCTTATAATGATATCTTCTTCCAAGCTCACTCAGGGATTTCATAAGTTGAGCAAACAAAGAGTTAAAACTTCCAGTGATTCAAAATTTAAGGGTAGGGTTTTGGAGTTAGCACATAACTGTCATTAACTCCCTCCCCCACTACAATGGTGGATAATAACCATCACTTTCACACAACTACCAATATGGGAATGCCCAATCACATATTGGCAACAGTTAATAAATCCTGCGAGCAGTTTTCCCATGCTCAGGTGGCTTATCATGGCTTTTCCTAAATCTAAGCTAAGCACAATTAGACACCTCCTGTTCCTAAATTCATGCTGATCATCTTAAATTCAACAAGGAAATTCAAACAAGTAGTCCATAAACCATCTGAATGTAGGGAAGACTATCTGACAATTGTCAAATTGTCAACTATATGACAAGCTAACTTAGCATCAGACATTGACATTATAATAATATCCATTTCTCTATTGAAGGAAAATATATATATATATATATATAGAGAGAGAGAGAGAGAGAGAGAGAGAGAATAAAAGGAACACCAAGGTCATGTGCAAAATAAGTTAACAATAAAAGCATTCATAATACTCCATTCAATTTCATTAATCGCAGCCCTTCTTTCTTGATTGAATCAATTGGTATGTGCAGGGACATCAAATATTCGTTTGAAAGAACTGCATACCTAAATGTACATATTAATGCATTCAAATGAATAGCTAAGTGGACAAAAACAAATTATGGAAATACATCCAGAACAGAGAATCATGAAATCTGTCTTTCCTTTCTACAGCATTTGTTGTAAAGCCTCATTTCTTGGCCTTTGCAAACCTGAGGCACCTATACTTTTCCCCGCTTACTGTAATCTCAAGGGCTCCATCTTGGTTGTCTTGATTTGATGCAGTTCCCATTAGAACACTTTTCTCTTTCTCTAAATTTTCTTTCTCCATCTTCAACCTTGCTTCTTGTCGAGCAATCTCAGCCTGGATAATAAATAATGTTTGAGAAGTAACTCAAAAATAATCATAACCAATCTCTATTGATACTAAAAACTGAAATGACAAAGAGAGAGATTATTCAAGAAACATTATAGATGCAAAGCTCTAAGTTTGTTTCCATTTTTGTCAAACACATAAGCTTTCAACTCAAGAGCAAGCAAACAATATGTAAAAGCACTGGTGACAACAATGACAACTGCTTAGTGATTACTCTGTTTCTTACATCACAAGTGAATTAAAATCAGCACCTTGAATTACCCGGCATGATGTGGTGAATCTATCCACATTTCTCATGTGAAACACTCAGCACCCATGGCATGAGCTATATGCTATCTGAATTTAAACACTTACAAGAAAAAATAAAACCATTGACCAAATACGAGGGTCAGTGGAGATACAAATGCCAGGACAAGACCAGCCAAGGTTGATGGCTTGCAATACCAGTGCCCTGTGGCAACACTCTTGTGGCATTACACAACTTTTTCACGACGAACATGCATCATGTGTGCGTTTAAAAATGCTTTCGGACCCGTCGAAAATAGGCAAAAGTGTTTTCGTTGCAATTTATCGTGCGCGCGAAACACTGTCAGACTTAGGTTTACAAAAGTGAATTCAATTCGCTCTAATCAATTGATGCCAAAAGCCAATCTCAAAGTTGGGTTAAATTACGAAAACAGAAACAGAATCGTAATCTGAATGGACAAACAAAAGAAACGAACCTCGCGGCGAGAGAGTTCGGCTTTCCAAGCGGCTTCGCGTTCGGCGACTTCGCGTTCGCGTTCTTCGATGTAACTCTGCATCTCTCGTTCTTTCATAATCCTGTCTTGTATGTCTGCATCTAACGCCTCTTTCAGCTCCTGAACGAACTTGTCTACCACCGCTTTTATTCTCAAAGACATCTTTTCTTTCTTCACTCTCCGTCTATCGTTATCACTGCTGCTATTCTATTCGATATTCATGTTCTGAACAAAGTCGAAGGACCCGCAAGGAAAGTGAAGGAAAAAGAAGGAATTTTCGTGAACGGCGAGGAAGAAAATGAAAGAGCTTCAGGACCCTTTGCTTTGTCCGAACTTTTTTCAAGCTCAAATTGAATCCGGACCCGCATCAAAACGCTGCATTTTACTGTCAAGCTCTGGCCTTAAATGAGTTAATATACTTAGATCCCCTAAGTTTTGATTTCTTCGTTGTAGTCCTGATGTTTTTATACTATGGTTACCTGAAGTTTTGCTTTTCTTCATTACGGCCCTCAACTTAGAAAGCGCAGCAGCGGACTTTCATACGAGGACGTGATTATGATGAGTTGAAGCTAAAAATGGACAGTTTGAAAAGACGATTGATAAGAGATTGTTAATTTGATAGGAAAGACATGATTTTGGAGGGCATTTCAAAGCAGAAATGGATGACACTACAATCCTTACTGTCGCGTCCTTGCTCGGTTATACCGGTGGCTTCTTTTGACACGGGCAACTCCTCGTTTCTGCTTGACAACTTCACCAGATTCTGCTACCTAAGTGACCTACCAAGAGCTATGAAAGCGATGGATGACATGCAAAGGCTTGGAATTCATGCTGATTCAATCACGTACTCTGAGCTCGTCAAGTGTTGCTTGGCTCGTGGCGCTGTTGAAGATAGTAAATTCATTCACAAGCACGTTTTCCCAGGTGGGTTTGCGCCGAAAACGTTTTTTGTCAATACTTTCCTTAACATGTATGCGAAATTTAACCTTCTGAAGGAAACAGACTTCGTTCGACCGAATGCCTCAAAGAAATATTGCTTCTTGGACAACCATGATGTCGGCTTACGGCACTGCAAAGATGAACGACGAGGCGCTGGAGTTTCTGATTTTGATACTTAAGGTGTCAGACCAAATATGTTCACTGATTCTTTGGTTTGAGAGCGTGTGATAGTTTACTCAGTCTTAGGCAACTCCATTGCGGTATAATTAAAGTTGGGTAAGAATCAGATGTCCTCGTGGGGAGTGCTTTAATTGATATATATGCAAAATGGGATGTGTCACTTGCGACGTGGGTTATGTTTCAGACAAAAATTGTCTTGCACGATCTTGAGGGAGAGCAGAAGGAAGACTTAATCCAATACCACAGCGAGAACCTGGCAATTGTTTTTGGTTTAATGAGCTAGGCACAGGACCATTGGGATGAGGAAAAACCATAGGATGTGTGGGCAATGTCATATGTTTGCAGAACTCACAGCAAAAACGGAGCATCGAAATGTTGTGTTCTGCGTTCCTATTCGATACCATTGTTTTCAGGATGGTATTTGCTCCTGTGGGGATTATTGATAGCAAATGATAAAGAACTGTGGGAACTATTGGTAGCAAATGGTAAAGAAATGCCAGGCCTTGCTGCTGGAATTCTCTGACCACCGATGGAGAGAGGGAAAAGATGGAAATGGGAAGTGGAGGAAGAAGCATGCCATCGGTACAATCAGATATATAGTATGATGATTCGAGCCATAACAGATATTTGAGTCCAAGAGCAGGTAACGGTGGATGAAGGAAATTGAGGATCAGGTTGATGGATATGATCACTACTAATGCCTCTGTGAATCTAGAAAGAGCTGTTAGCCATCAAAAAAAATCTGACCAATACATTAAATGTATAGCAGAAATGCTGGAGCATTCAATAAACTATTTCATGATGCTATCATTGTTAAATCATCAAATGAAAATCTCATGCAATTTGTAATGAGATATGACATAGAATTATGAGATTTGGAATCAAAAGCAAGATCAATGAACGTAGAATTTAGCACGTCTCAAACCCACATATATTACACCAGGACAGAAACTGACATCATGCAGAGTCGGAGAATTAGGAATGCTGTGTTGGGTCTCTTACAACTCGTCTTTTGAGACTTTATTCTTTGTATGCTGAACATAAGATGCATAAGCTTTAATTATTGACTCATACATGTCAATTCCTTTCAGGTACTCATCTTGGTGTAGAAACTGCAACAAAGTGAAAAAGACGATGGTTAGGTCCACAACCATGTAAACAGCATATAAGATTGATCGGATATGTCAGACAAATCTCAAGCATGATATCCCAGTTCTGAAAAAAGGTTTCCCAAATGCAAGCACAAAACCCATAGATAAACACATACAAGCAATATAAATAACAGAACACGAATAAATATTCACCTCGTTATGATCGTGAAGTAGAATAGGAGTGTTTGCCATGGGAGAGAAGCCAACAGCTGGCAGGCCTTGTTCACGGAAGTAGCGAGCATCTGTAGAGGCAGGAAAGGTCTCTGGCTTGCCTAGCTTACCATTAGCTTTTCTAACAGCTTCTTCCAAAAGGCTCCACCACGGATTCAAATTGTCTGTAGCTGTTAGAAGTGGTCGACCAAACTTCTTGTGCATGGAAGCTCCCTGCTTGAACTGTCGAAGCTAAAAACATAGATAGAGAAACTGACAGTAAGGAAGAACATCTCCGGTCTTTTTGATACAGCAGCATACAATGGATACTATAATCAAATCAAACAGGTTTGTCAATTAAGTGATCAATGACAAGCATACACTCATCCTTTCAGACACATGAAATGGCATAATTTCTTCTAGTATAAATAACAAATATTTGAAACAAACTTCAAGAAAAACAGTCATTCTGGATCATCCTGCGGCATTATTTTGTTCCCAAATTCCCAAGCAGAAATCGTAGCCGACTGCCTGAAATGACCACGGAAACCATTCTTCCTTTTGCTAGTGGAATGGTCTAATTAGGCAAGCCGTCTTAAAGAGTTTATTACTACCTCAAATGTCATATTGCGTGAAGCAGGTGCCCATTCTTCAGCAATTCGTCTTTCCAAAGATTCTGCATCAACAGTTGGTGGGACCCGAATGTCGAAACCTGCTTCTGCCTCAGACGGTTGCAAATTCATGACAAAACCCTGGTAGACAGGAAAGAAGAAAACTATATGTATCAAATGCCAACAACATCCAGATATATCATTTTTAAATGCTGGTGCAGAGATTCTGGTGGAATAAAAACGTTTACAACATTTTTATACGGATAATATTTCAAGGATCGTCTTTTTCCAACCAAAATTTCTTTTGTTTGTGAACATTTGAGCACTTGCCGGATGACGTTTAGGCCTTATGCCTTGAGAGAGAAGTAACATAGGTCCAGATAAAAGTTCATTTCCAAGTTACATGGGACCTGCAGAATACTGTTCCTTGGTATGGCAATTCATAAAAAGATTTTGCAATCTATGAAAGGATTTTTAACACAGCCCGTATTAATTTCTCCCAAAATAGAAGTTGAACATGATCTTGCACTATATTAAACTCCACGAACTCACTGTCGGGGATGGAGTTCCAGCCTTGAGAAATGCCATGTTAACCGAAACGACCTCTCCTTCAGCCTTCAAACCAGCTTTTACCAAATCAAACTGCGAAGCTCTGAACCTCATCACACTCTCAATGCTTTTGAATAAATTCTCCATTGCACTATTATCATACAGCTTAGCCCCGTGTCCTGGAGCTCCTCTAGCCTTAATAACTAGCGGCCACGGACACCTCTCCGCATAAAACGCCCTGTAATCCTCTGTAGGAGACGCCAAGCCTAAATTTCAACCCAGCATAACAGTCAACTAACTTTTCAAAAAAAAAAAATCAAATTTTTTAAAGAAAAAGAATAATCTTTTACCTTCATCGAGAACTATCCCAACGTTCATGTCCTTCAATATATCAGATTCAGCAAACTTCTTGGCGCCATCGTGTCCACCAATTTCCTCATCAGGAACAAAAGACAAGTAAACAGGCCGAACCGGCTGAAACCCACTTCCCTTTAACCTCCGAATAGCTTCCAAATACTGCATACCAACGCATTTCATGTCCTGGGACCCTCTGGCAAAGATATTTCCGCGAGAATCAAGGTGGGCGCTGAATGGATGGTAGGACCATTTGTTAGTTTCGGACGGAACGACGTCCGTGTGGGAGTTGAGGAGTAAGGAAGGTAGTTGAGGATTGGAGCCAGGCCATTTAAGGAGTACGAGTGGTTTGTGTTTGACGAATTCGATGGTTTGGGATTCGAGGGAGAGAGATTTGGCTTGAGAGAGGATGAATTCCGCTGCTCTGTTGTAGTCTGGGTATGGTTGAGACGTGTTGATTTGCAGAAATTCTCGGAATCTTGATATAATCGAAGCTGAATCTTCAGTCGCTGATGAAGCTGGATTTGAGAAGAGCAGCAAACTGATATGGAGAAGAAGAAGACGATAGCCTATCAGAATCCTATTCATTTCCTCCCTCTGATCTGATGGCTGTCAAGGAAGAGTGATTGATTCTGTCAACTGTGGCTAAATGTGTCATCAATTCTTCACTCTATTAATTTTTTATATTTTAAATTTTTATTTATATTCTAAATATTATTTATTATTATTATTATTATTATTTATAATTACCTAAAGATTATTATAAATTGTAAAATTGACCCTTTTTTTTTAATATATATAAAGTATTTTTAATAGCAAATTTTATTTATGATTATGAATAATTAA
>CP135543.1:552024-576036 GCA_032402905.1 Khaya senegalensis
TCGAGATGGATGATATTTCTACCCTTTTTCATGTGAGGTAGGTGGTGATTTAATCTCCTCCCTTTCTTTTCTCAATCAATTAAATTTGTTTTTTAATGGATATAATTGTGTCTCTAAATCACTAGGATGAAAATTTAACACAGAAATCTCACTAAAGATATCGTAAACTCAATTCAAAAATAGATGCAGGTACGAGGAATTTGAAAGTTAACGAGGAAACCAAGCTTCCATTCTGGTTGATGCCAATTATTTATTATTATTATTTTTTAAACTTTGATTACTCTAAGCATGAAGAATCTTAGCTGACATGCAAGAGCAAGATAATGTATAAAATTTACTTGCTTTTCTTTGCGATTTAATTTTTGTAGGGGAATGCCTCTTCATCGGATTCATGATAGAAGTATAAGATGGATTCCCATGGAAGAAGACGAGTGCATATTTCTTTACAGGGATGGAACTTTGGATCAAACAACACAAAGCAGTGGCAGCTTTTATAACTCAAACGACAAGCAGCTTGGCTCCAATGGCAATAGTACTAATTCAATTGTAATTCGTGACAGGGGCAACAGAATCTCTGATAGCTGTATTGTTTCCTTGAAAGATGGTACAGTACTATAGTTGTATGATCATGATTTGGAATAGCCAACCAGACCAATACCTCATACAAACTTTTAAAGAAAATGGGTAACTAAATGTTTACCTGTTGTGTTTTCTGCCAACTCATTTTGGTGTGTGGTTAATGGTATCTGGAGTAGTGGAGACATGCATACATTGTTTGTCTGTTTCAATGAGGATGAAAGGAATTTCCTAATATAATGCTGTCCATGATGGGCCTTGGGCCTGGGCTTGGAATTTCCCTAATTTGATGCTTGGATCTCCATTTTTCATAGCCACAAGGCGGCCTAGCCTGGAAAGTTTACATATGCTCTATGTCATGGTGCTGTATAGAGTAGAAGTCCTGTAAATCCATTTTGGAATTTATAGGTTGTTATTTACCAACATCATTTGGTATGGTAGGGCTAAGGTGCATCAGGCTATCCCTATAGTTTCTCAACTTTTTCACTGTAATCTTAAGTTCTTTTTTGTAATTTTCAACTATTTCATTGTATTTCACAAGTTAGAGTTAAAATGGAAGTTAAAAAAAGAAGGCTAATCTCATACATAGAAATAAATGTATCCTCTCTAAAAACAAGTCAATCCCAGCTTTGTCTTCAGTCTTCCCTTCCATTCTAAAAAGAAGAGCCAAGCCGCGTATGTAAACTGTGATGGATGTGCTAGGAACAAATTCAAAACCCAAGAATGTCGCTTTGGATTCTTATTTTAAGACTTTCTACTTTCCCTGTCTGCCACAATCTCACTCACAAAGACTACAGCTTTAAATTTAATCCCCCCGCTGTTTTCTTCTCTTCAATATATGCCCCAAATGCCGGCGCCATGACCCATTTTCAGTCACCATTGTTACAAAAGATAATAAAGCATTCCTCTTTTTCCATGGCGGACTATTTTATCCTTCCTTCTTTCCCTTCCTCAACCTCAATGACCCACCAAAATGTGAACTAAACAATGTGAACTAAGGACTCCATTGTTGGGTTTTCTTCTCAAGCACAACAGTTTACTTCCAGTGAGAAGGAGATTGAAGTCATTTTACAGAAAAGAGAAAACTTTCTTCTCCCTTCGGTCTACAGGAATCCCAACAAAACAAAAGAGAAGAGGAAACAAAGAAAGAAGAAAAAGAAAGGAGTAGCATTGCAATACATATCAGAATGGGAGCTCTTCAAGCCATAGTTCTGTTCTTGATTTTACTTCAAACATGCAAGATTGCAGCTGAGGATGAAGAATGGAAGTCTGCTACTGCAACATACACCAAAGAAACAAATGGATCTATCATCATTGGTACTTTCTTCCAATACTTTTAGGGTAACACTCTGTTTCTTTTTCACTTGAGAAGTTAATAGCAAATGTTCATGGGCATTCTGTCAATGTTGCAGAAGGTGCTTGTGGTTATGGGGATCTTCACAAGGCCAGTTATGGAAAACACAGTGCTGGACTTAGTACCATGTTATTCAACAGAGGGAGTACTTGTGGAGCTTGCTTTGAACTAAGATGTGTTGATCACATCTTGTGGTGCCTGGCCGGGAGCCCGTCTGTTATACTCACCGCCACAGATTTCTGCCCTCCAAATTATGGGCTTTCATCAGATTATGGTGGCTGGTGCAATTTCCCCAAGGAACACTTTGAGATGTCAGAGGCTGCATTTGCTGAAATTGCAAAGAAAAGAGCTGATATTGTGCCTGTTCAATACAGAAGGTATAACATATCGAATTAGACATTTTGGCAAATTTGTCCGTTTCTTAATAGCTTGTTAGATTGTGATGAAGAACATGCTGTTTTTGTGGAATTTGTGCAGGGTGAGGTGCGGACGCAGTGGGGGTTTAAGATTCACAATGAGTGGAAGTTCTCACTTCTACCAAGTTCTTGTGACAAATGTGGGTATGGATGGTGAAGTTATTGCTATGAAAGTGAAGGGATCAAAAACAGGATGGATACCTATGGCAAGAAACTGGGGCCAAAACTGGCAATGCAATGTCAATCTTAAAGGGCAGCCTCTGTCTTTTGAAGTAACCACCAGCAGCCGGAAAACACTCACATCATACAATGTTGCTCCGGCGAACTGGCAGTTTGGTCAGACATATGAAGGAAAACAATTCTAGTGTTTTGAAGATAATTTCTAATTATGAGTTCATCAGTTCTGAAGATTCTATACACATGTTCACGCATAAACGTGTTCATGTTTCACACATAGTTGATGCTATCCCATCAAGTGGAGCTCCTGGTCAAGCAGGGAGAAAAAGTAGTAGAAGAAAGTTGAAATTTTGGAATAGAAGGTCCCAGTTTTCTCTTTGTCACATGTTACTGATTAAAAGGCATAATGCATTTTATGATTATTGAAAAGGTAGCTAAGCATAACCTTGCATTCTCCGGTGATATATAATTATATGGCCTCTGGGATTGGCTTCCTCATTTTTGCTATAAATTATGCTGTCTATATAAAACTGGCTTATTGAATTTTGCTTCCACAAGAATGTTTGGGGCGGTATATATCACGGCCACTCTATGACTAGCACAAATTTAAAGTTACTGTCCTATGAGACACTGCTGAATTTATTGAGACTGGCAACAAATGATAAATGCTTAGCATTAAAGACCAATGTCAATTAATATGCACGCATCGAGCACATTAAACAGGTGAATTTACATTCTCAACAATTTTCCATGGCTCTGAAAATCAGAGCACCTGCCATCCAAAACTTAATTACCTGCTATACCGAATTACTTCAAATTTTATATCATCCTGACTAATATCTGCCAAAAACCTTTCTAACCCATTGCCTCTAAGCCATTGATTTAACGATGAACTATCCGGTTCACAATCTATCTAGCAGTCAATCAAAAGCCCAATGAGCTTAAAACTTACAAGACTTTTCAACAGAGCATTAAATCCTCAATTTCAAGCTCTAAACAATTTCCCCTTTTTATATCCATGTAAATAAGCTCAATATGTTCAAACAATCCGTTGCTAACAAATACGTGGATCATCTTAGCATATAATGCAACCTGCAGCTTGCACCGGTAGTCCTTCCGAACATCTTCAAACAGTAAAACTAATGTTAAGAGAATATGGCGAATAACCCAAAGCAAACAGATAAGATATTTTTCAAAAAATAAAAAATATTAGGTGGTCTTGGTTAGAAGTCGCTTGAATTGAAGTCGCTGGATTCTGGATTATTTATTTGCTGTATCCTCTTTACCCGTAACCTGCTGGCGAGAAGGGCAATGAGTTTTATCATCAAGTCGTCTTGGTTAGATGTAGATATAAGACTAAAACCACCGAAGATTCAGAGTGAGAAGGAGAAGCAGCAGAGTCAGAGAGGGACGAGAGTGTTGGTGATAAAAATGAGGGACAGAAGCAAGAACAGGAAGCCGTTGCAGAAAGGAAGGAATCTCAGCATCGAAGCAATTCAAGCAGTTCAAGCCTTAAAACGCGCGCATCTCCGCAACAATTCACTCAACCAAGTGTTCGATTCTAACTTCGGGCGTTTATTGAAATTCGATATGATGGCCGTTCTCCGCGAACTTCTGAGACAGAATCAATGTCTCTTGGCTCTTAAGGTTACTTACTATATCTAATCGAATTTTTCTCTTACTTTATTTGTGAATTGAAATCATGAAATTAGTTTTTTTTGAAAAGTATTTTCGGAAAATGAACATAGATGTCTTTCATGATAGAACAGAAAGTGTTTGTGAAAAGTAGTTTTACAAAATTGAACAAAGACGTGTTTGGTATTGTCTTTGGAAATTAGTGAAGTAGTTTGTTCTAGAAACATGCTATAAAAATGGCAACTTTTTTACTTTTTAGTTATAATTTTGAAATGAAATCATGTAACTAAACAAGTTTCTTACTGCTGCTTGTGAAATGGAATTAATTTCTTGTTTTGGATTAAGTATGATTGCCTGTCCTTTAGGTGTTTGAAGATATTCGGAGGGAGCACTGGTACAAGCCGCAGGTTGCATTGTATGCTGAGATGACTGAGGTGTTTGGTACCAATAGATTGTTCGAACATGTTGAACTTATTTACTCCTACATGAAAAGAGAGAACATTTTGGAGCCTGAGATTGAGGGATTTAATGCACTGTTGACAAGTCTTGTAAGATTTGAGCTTTTGGGGCTCGTGATTGATTGCTATAACTTGATGAAAGCAGTTGGCTGTGAACCAGATAGATCATCTTTTAGAATATTAATCAATGGTTTAGAGGCCATGGGAGAGGCAGATTCTTCCGCTCTTATTAGGCAGGATGCTTTAAAGTATTATGGTGATCTCGAGTTCTTAGAGGAGGAAGAGGAAGAAGAGATTGCAGCTAAGAGGAACTGATTTGGTATGATGAATTGAAAATCCGATAACCCTGTACTGCTGTGTTTCAGCATGCGAGTCTCTTTACCCATTGAACCAGAAAATGGCTATGGTTATGCTTCTTTTTGGTTGAGTTATGTTTTGGCTTGTTAATACGAAGATGCCATGTTCAGGTACATATAAAGATCATTCTCTAGTAGAAGTAGCTTAGTTTGTTACATTCTGAACTTGGGGGGTGTTGGAGTTTCCCAATGTTGTTCCCTGTCAATGATTGTTGCTCTTCTGTGAAATGAATGACAATTTAACGATCCGACAAGGGGTTACCAATGACATTTTAGTTTATGGTTCTACTAATACATTTGATAATGGTGGTTCATGGCATTTTTATGTGCTTATGAGATTTGTAAACTGAAATAACATATTGGTTGCCCATGCGTCATACTATTGTAACATGCTATTGTAATTTTAAGGTGTGGATTGAAATCATATACATTGCTAATTGTACACGATTTTAAAGTGGTTAATGATTTTGTGTATGGTATGAAGTGTCTGAACAGAAATCATGTACTGTTGTTTTGTGAGTGTAAGATTGGCATGCTTGAATAAAGTTAGTCCCCAAGTTGAAATATTATTCCAAAGTTCTTAGTTATTCTGCGCAAGTACTAACCTCAGTTATGTTTGTGATAGTGGAAACAAATCTAGGGTTGAATATTAAGTGATTTATCATTGGATAGAAAATTGATTCACACTGGTCGAAGAATTCATTTTGGCGAAACTTGTCAGTACTGATGTCAACTAAGGCCATGTATGAATAAAGAAGACATGAATTACAATCTTCTCTTTCGTTCCATGAAGAATGTTTCGTATCATTTCACGGCTACAAGTTTATGGAATGTAAAGAAAAATTCTAATTTAAAAAAAAATAATAAAAAAAAAAACATTCTCAAGTGCACTTGCAACTTCCACCTCTGTGATATTGCTGGAGGGATGAAACGATGTCGTTGCAGTGGAAAGCTTTAACATAGTCCGTGTCTGCTTCAATTCAAACGTGGCGCAATATTATTGGATGCTGGTTTCCCTAGCCGGTCTGTATTCGTTGAACCGCAAAGTTGCGAACCGTAGAAGGCAAGACAGCCGGGAATCAGTCTGGTCTCTCTCGTTATCTATAAAGTGGCAACTGTCGGAATAGTGAAGAGAGCAGCAATGGCGGGCATTCTGGCGGGAACTCCGTGGTTGAGGATTCGGACGATCACGAAGCTGGAACTTTCCCCTCCGATTTTGCGACAATCGTCGTCGCTGTATGTTTGTAAACGAAGGAGATTTTCAGTTTCCGCTTCTCTGTCTTCGAATTCAAACAACGAAGAAGTCAGAGTTCGTTTCGCTCCTTCGCCTACCGGTAACCTCCACGTTGGTGGCGCCAGAACTGCTCTCTTTAATTACTTGTTCACCAGGTAAAAAATAATGATTTTGTATTTATAGGAAATTTTTTAAAAAATAACTATACATGCAGTTATTTTTCTAATTTGATTTACTTGTTGTTTAGGTCGAAAGGAGGAAAATTTGTTCTTAGAATTGAAGATACTGACTTAGAGAGGTCTACTCGAGAATCGGAGGAGGCTATGCTTCAGGATCTCTCTTGGCTTAGTCTTGATTGGGATGAAGGTCAGATATCTGAGACTTGTGGATATCAAATTATTCATTTTTGTTTTGGCTGAAAACTTGGATCTTTAGTTTTGTTTTCATGAATTAGGGAACACTTACGTTGTTCTGATTGTTGTGTTTGGGTGGAGAATTTGTTAGGCCCTGGTGTAGGTGGAGACTATGGTCCATATAGGCAGTCTGAAAGAAATTCTTTGTACAAGCAATATGCAGATAAGCTTTTGGAGTCTGGTCATGTTTATCGCTGTTTTTGTTCTAATGAGGTAATTTTCCTTCTAATGGTTCATATTCTTGTTCATATGATGTTTCCACCCTTTGGATTTGATGATTTTTGCATTTTCTTTAGCTGCATTCAGTGGCGGACTTATTGCTTTATGTTGTAATCATCATCAGGAACTTGAGAAAATGAAGGAGATTGCCAAATTGAAGCAACTGCCTCCGGTATACACAGGAAAGTGGGCCACTGCAACAGATGCAGAAGTACAAGAAGAGTTGGCAAAGGGAACCCCTTACACGTATCGATTTCGTGTGCCACAGAAAGGGAGTCTGAAAATAAATGACCTTATTCGAGGAGAAGTAAGTTCTATTTGTCAATGTTTGATGTTGCATTATTATCAGTGGGACTTTTGCCTCTGTTTGATTGTCCAGTAGTTTATTGTTAGTCAGTCATTGAGTGGCTTCCACTGCCTCGTGCTAGACTTGTACCTTTTGTATAAAACAGTTTTATTAATGTGAACAGAAAAACAAAGAAACAAAATAAAAAAAGGCCTTAGGATGGATATCACTGATTGCCTTAACTTTCTGAAAACTTGAAAAATTAATTTTTAATTCCTTTTACATTGTTTAATAATGTGTGAGGAAAAGCAAAAATGTTTGGAGTATATAATAACCTTAGAAATAGGGGCTCTGCACAATGACTTGATGCCTTATCATATATTTTTGTGGTCGGAATGGGGATTGGATGGATAATGATGATGTAGGTTCGCTACCTTAAACCTTGGTCCAAGCCATTAGATAACTGTGAAGTGTTTGATATCATTCTCATTACCAGTAATTATGTAAAGGATCTTTGTGTGACAGCAGTTAAGAACTTAATATCACATGTGATCTTATCAATACAGTATAGGTGTTAATGTTGTTGGGTAGTGTCATGCAGGTTAGTTGGAACTTGGACACACTTGGGGATTTTGTAATTATGAGGAGCAATGGACAGCCTGTTTACAATTTTTGTGTCACGGTTGATGATGCCACCATGGCTATTTCGCATGTTATAAGGTAATTATAAACTGCTTCAATAGTAATGCCGATGTGCCATTTTCCAGTCTTATTTCCCCATTTTGTGCCTTTGATTATTATTTCAGTTTGTAGAATGTGGATTTTTGTGCATAATACATATTTATAGTCTTTCCATAATTGCTTTCAGAGCAGAAGAACATTTACCGAATACTTTAAGGCAGGCACTAATATATAAGGTTACCTTAAGTTCCAGCTGATTGCACTTTTAAGTATCCTTGCCTGCTTGTAGAGGCTTCGATTTCTTTCCACAATAAGAGGAAGCTGATGTTGGTAGCTATATACTGTTCCATTTCAGGCCCTTGGATTCTCAATGCCTTACTTTGCCCATGTTTCTTTAATTCTTGCACCTGATAGGAGTAAACTGTCAAAACGGCATGGTGCAACTTCAGTTGGTCAGGTGTTTACTTATTACTTTCCATTGCTCTAAGTTGGAATGTGAGATCTTATCTTTTCTCTGATTTTCCTTGGTTATCACCTTTTTCCTTGTGTACATTTATTTCAAGGTGAGAATAAAAGTATTCCTACTAATTAATACCAAGCATTAAATAGTTCAGGGAGATGGGTTACCTGCCTCAGGCAATGGTGAACTACCTGGCACTTTTAGGTTGGGGTGATGGCACTGAAAATGAATTTTTCACGCTTGAACAACTTGGTTAGAGATTTTCTTTACTTGTATCTATTTATTAGTATATTGCAACAAAACTGTGCTGAAAGTTTGGCTGATTTATCAACATATATTTTTTACCATTTTCTTGCTTGTTTGTGCCATTGCAGTTGAAAAGTTTACAATTGAGCGTGTCAACAAAAGTGGTGCCATTTTTGATTCTACTAAGTTAAGGTAATAATGTCCTTCAGCTTCTAAATGCTGAGAACCCTTTTTTTATTTTTAATTAGATTTAGCAAGAATTTCCAGATTATACTGCAAGTTATTGGAGATCCTGATGACAGTAACTTTGCTCTTACACGGTTGTGCATTTTTCTTGTGTTTTGCACATGTTGTCTAATCTTTTCTTGTTTGATATTTATCCATGGCTAAAGGTGGATGAATGGTCAGCATTTAAGGGTGCTTCCATCAGAGGAGTTGACCAAACTGATAGGTGAACGCTGGAAGAGCACTGGTATCCTCACAGAATCAAATGGACCATTTGTAGATGTATGATTTCCATCTTTTATATCCTCAAGGGAATTCTGCTATGATTACAAATTTCCAGAAAAAATAGTTTATCAAACCTATTGTAGTTTATTCTTTCGTTTTGTTGGAAGCTTAAATGGCAAACATGAGCTAAACGTTATGGGAGCTGAATAGATGCTTGAATGTTTGCCTATTATATTCTGTCTTGAAAAATTGGCTATGGGTATACCAAGATTTATGTAATTTCTATCAATGACATTTCATAAGCATTACTTTTTCTTTTTCAAATGTTTCTTTGTGTGTTGTAATGCCCGTTAAACAAGTTAGATTCTAAGGTAAGTTAGTGGGGGACTTTCATTTTAGTTATTAATCCCTGTGCACTTGCTTCAATGATGTTGCATAATAATCAAAAGCTACAAATTTGTGGAAACAGGAGGCAATTCAGCTACTCAAGGATGGAATTGACTTAGTAACAGACTCAGACAAAGCACTTTCGAACTTGATGTCTTATCCTTTGCATACTACTTTGACCAGGTGACTAGTGAACTTCTTTTATTTATATTTGAGATTTTATTATATTATATGGTATAATTTCCAAGCTGAAAATTCATACTCTATGTCATGTCCAACATACATTCTAACTTTCTCTTGCATCTTAGTATTGGCTTCAGTATTTTCGGAAATGTTAAAAGAGAATATTATCAGATTTTGATTGTTATATCATTTTAACTATTTCTGTAGCCCTGAAGGTAAAAGTGTTGTAGAGGATAAGCTATCTGAAGTTGCAGCTAGCCTCTTAGCTGCCTATGATGGTGGTGAACTACTTAGAGCTCTTGAAGAAGGCCATGCTGGTTGGCAGAAATGGGTGAAGAGCTTTGGAAAAACACTTAAGCGCAAGGTAAGCCCTGAGGTCATTATTCTCTTTCTTCTTGTTCTTCTTCCTCATCTGGCTTTTGAACTGACAATTTGGCCAATCTCAACCACACGGCAGGGGAAATCACTGTTCATGCCCCTTAGGGTGTTGCTAACTGGCAAACTTCATGGCCCCGATATGGGCGCCAGCATACTCTTAATCTATAAAGCTGGAACCCAGGGCATTGTTTCTCCTGAAGCAGATTTTGTGACATTGGATGAACGGTTCAAAATGCTGAGACAAGTTGACTGGGAAGCGTTGAGTAAGGATCAGCCTGTTTTGGAGTCTGCTGCTGGCATACCAAATTGTGAATGAACAGTTTTGATTGGCAAATTGAAAACTGAGTCTGTTTCATTAGAATCATGTGAAATAGAATTTTCCAAATGCTAGAGAGAAATTATCTCTACTGATGGGATTTTTATTGAGGCTGTTTTAATTTCACTGGTCTGGTCTTGTGGGGAAATAGTATCTTATCATTAATCAAATTCTGTTGATGCTGCTGTGCGGTGTGGCAAGTGTGTATTTAACATTAAATTTGAATGGTGATTTATTTGATGATGAGATCCCATCTAATAAAAAACCTTTCTCAATACAAATAAATAAATAATGTGTTTGGTTGATTGATTTGAAGAAAAAGTAAAAGAAGTGGAATGTTAAGAATTGAAATTTCAACAAGAACAGAGAGGGTTGTTGAAATTAGTAAAAATAAAATAAAATAAAGAATTTTAGGATAATATGTCTTCATGGTGACGGGAGCAGAGCAGAGCAGAGCAAAGCAAGGTGAAGATAGGTCAATCTGTACGTATAAACAGCAGAAAGGCATCAAAGAGAGCTTATTAGAATATTTATTTATTAATAATATGCAGATCTAATAATAATAATAATAATCTACGAATCTGTCGGTCGGCTCAGGCTGGCAACCAACGAACGAATTTTTCCAAACTTCGAACATAAATAAATTGGTTCCCAGTACCAAAACTCGTGTAATTACAATTACGAAAAAGTCATAACTCATTTTGGAAAATTAACGCCAAATTCTCTCTTACAGTCAGAGTCGTAACTCGTTCAAATAGTTAATCTGCACAATTTCCATGCACATTTCTCTCTTCTCCTCCTGAATGTGATGATGGACCAATTAGATCTGTGAATGCTCCGCTTTTGCATTCACCGATCCAACCAATCCCAATTCCAATGTCCGCTTCTCAAACCCTAGGCGGCCTTTCTCTCTGCGGCCGCGCTGTTGGTCCTTCTCTCGACAAGATCATCAAGAACGCCGCTTGGCGTAAACACTCTCACCTCGTTTCCTCTTGTAAAGCTGCTCTCGACCGCCTCGATTCCCTTTCTGACGATGCCTCTCATGTCTCCTCGATTTTCGGTCTCTCTCAGGCTGATGCCGAATTCGTCCTCCACCCTATTCTTCTAGCCTTGGATTCGGGTTATGCCAAAGTCGTTGAACCGGCTCTTGAATGTGCTTTTAAATTGTTTTCTCTGGGCTTACTGCGTGGCGAAGGTGAGGCTGAGACTCATCACTCGAACAGTTCTGGTGCGGTTGTTTATAAGTTGATTGAGAGCACTTGCAAGGTTTGTGCAATTGGTGAGGAATCGATTGAATTAGGTGTGCTTAGAGTTTTGCTCTCCGCCGTTCGATCTCCTTGCGTTTTGATTAGAGGTGATTGTTTATTGCTCATTGTTAGGACTTGTTATAATGTCTATCTTGGTGGGTCGAATGGGACCAATCAGATCTGTGCAAAATCGGTTCTTGCTCAGATTATCGTTATTGTTTTTATTAGAGTTGAAGAGGATTCTATGGATGTGCGAAATATTAAGACGATTTCTGTTAGTGATTTGCTGGAGTTTGCGGATAAAAATTTGAATGAAGGGAGTTCTATTCATTTTTCTCAGAATTTAATTAATGACGTAATGGGAGGGAGTGAAGGGGTTGCAGATGTTAAGCAGTTTAAGCAAAATGTGACGGCAGAATCGCAGAATGGTAATGCTGAGGAGTTCAAAGCAGCTTCTGAGAAAGATGATGCTGAGATGTCGAAAGCAGCAGATGAGAAAGGGGAAGTTGGGGAAGGACAAGGGAATGATGGAGCGGAATCCGGTGGTGGCAGCAAGATTAGGGAGGATGGATTTGTTTTGTTTAAGAATATTTGTAAACTGTCCATGAAGTTTTCGTCACAGGAGAACCCAGATGATCAAATCCTTGTGAGGGGGAAGATTTTGTCTCTTGAGCTGCTCAAGGTGATCATGGATAATGCTGGTCTTGTTTGGCGATCCAATGAGAGGCAAGTTATTGTTTTTCTTACCAAGTTCTGGACTTTAGCCATTACAGGGTTATTCTGTATTGTACTAATTAATGCCTAAATAACCTCTATTGTGGTTAGTTTCTGATGCTGGTATTTTGCATTTGCATGTTGTGCTTCACAATCATTGCAGCGGAGAATGTTGTCAACATTCCCACACACCCACAGCCCCCACCCACCCATATTCTCTCTCTCTCTCTCTCTCTCTCTCTCTCTATATATATATATATATCCATGTGTGTGTGTAAATTTGAAGCATGACGCAAGGTGATACAACGAAAAATATGGAGTTGTGTGAAGTAGCTTTAAGGGTTGGTTTTTATTCCACTAGAAAGCTCCTTCATGTATAGAATTTGTTTGAGTTGTGCTAGAAAATAGCATTTCATTGTTACGGATATGGTCACTAAAGTTCCCCAAGGGATAATGTGCAAGTAATTATCTAACTGGCTCTGCTATTAAGTCATTCAAACATCATTAATTGTACTCTTTGTTTCTTTTTTCTGTAAAGGAAATTAGATGATCAAATAAATGACATGCAAAGTTATTATACTTTCAGTGAAATAAATTCCTTTTAATGCTTTCTGTTTACTGGTTCCTTTGCAATTTCTATATGTGGTTCTACAGTTGTTTTGTATATATTGCTTTCTGGTATATTGCTCTCTACACCAATGCTCTTCTTAATTAACTCGTATATTTTTACTGCCATGATTTTGTTAAATATTATGTGGAAGATATTGAATTTGCTTTAACTTGGAACAGGTTTCTCAATGTTATTAAGCAGTTTCTGTGCTTATCACTATTAAAGAACAGTGCATTATCGATTATGGCTGTTTTCCAACTTCAATGTTCTATTTTTATGAGCTTGTTAACAAAGTTCAGATCAGGGCTGAAAGCAGAAATTGGTATATTCTTTCCCATGCTCATCCTCCGGGTGCTTGAAAATGTTCTACAGCCAAGCTTTTTACAGAAGATGACTGTTCTTAACTTGTTGGAAAGGATTTCCCAGGATTCTCAGATTATCGTTGATATATTTGTGAACTATGACTGCGATGTGGATTCTCCAAACATATTTGAAAGGTATTTCAGGCTTATTACCTCTTTTTTCTTTGCCTGTCTCATTTACAGGTTAAGTAGTCATTTGTTGAAGATCCCAATAATGAATAGTGCAATACTTTTGAAGATGAGTTTTTGCTAGTTTGTGTAGGAAGTCCAATTTGAACCATAGTGGGCTCTTAACATAAAGAACTGATTTTTTTTTTTTTTTTTTTTTTTATATATATATATAATTCTGAGTTCCTGAAAGAAAGATTGCTATTGTTTTTCAAAAGGCTACCAATGGTGTCCCACCATTAAAAACTTGGGAGCTGGTTGAAACTCGTATGGAAGCAAAAAACCTTTTAAATTCTTTTAATTCTCAGTTAAGTTAATAGCATATGGGTTGAGTACTCTGTTCATCTCAATTGCTAGCGTGACTTCAAGGTATCATGTTGGGATATATTTTCATGCATATGAAGGTGGAACAAAAATGAATTTATGTAAAAATAGTGATTTGACTATGTTTGAGGTTTTGTTAAGTTGTAAGTTGCGGAAGGCCAGAAAATTTCTCATTCAAACAATGCCTCTTTTCATCTAGGCTTCCAGGTAATAATGAATTTTGAACTAAAGCTCCACAATTCAAAGTTATCATGAATTTTGGATACAAGAATGCCAAGACATAAATGGCAAAGCAGAAACTTTGTGACTGTCATAATTTGTGCAGAAAGAGCTTATACATTAAAGTATACCATTATTTATGAAATTTATTTATTTTATTTTTCGAATGTGATCCTAGTTTGCCCCTGGGAACAAAACCATAGGAGAAACAGAGGACTCTTTTGAACTAGTGGGGCTGGTGGGAAGTAAAATTATCCATCTCATGTCATAATGTGGGTAGATTTCTCCCTTTGTGGGAATAGAAATCTGGGCAGTACTACAGAAGTGACTATATAAATTTTCGGTAGACCCCTAATGGCTATGTCAGTGATAAAAAAAGAATCCATCTAAAGTTGTTTGGCCTTAAGACATAAGTTGGATTGGATGTTCTATTGGATATTCATTGGTGAGCCACTGTAGGTTATTTAAATGGGACCTTTGAGAATGAAAAATCCACTTTGTTTTAGAATCTGGCTATTTTCATCAAACCAATATAATTCAAGGTATCACCCTTTCTAGTTCTTGGACTAATAATTTAGATATGTTTAAAACTTTAAAGTCATTAGTTTGTTGGAATTTCTCTATCTGTCTCATAGAAGTAATGATATGTCATTTTAGTAAAATGAATTAAAACCCTTATAATTCCATCAGATATTTGCAGGATTGTCAATGGCCTTCTGAAAACTGCTCTAGGACCAACTCCTGGTTCAACCACCACTCTGTCTCCGGCCCAGGATATTACCTTTCGCTATGAATCAGTGAAGTGCTTAGTTAGCATCATCAGGTCAATGGGAGCTTGGATGGATCAACAGCTGCGAATAGGAGATTCCTGTTTCCCTAAAAGCTCTGAGGGTGACTCACCAACAGATAACAGTTTGATTCTGAATGGAGAAGATGGAACAGTTCCCGAATATGAACTGCATACAGAAGTAAATTCTGAATTGTCAGACGCTGCTACACTTGAGCAACGAAGGGCTTATAAAATTGAACTCCAGGTTGGAATTGAGTTACTTGAAAGATATAATCATTTATTTTGTCATCTATTTTCTTTCAGCTTCTATCTTTCCCAACGTAATAAGTTGCTCGAGTTCACCTTTAGTGACACTGTTACTGGGTTACTTGCAGAAAGGTATATCGCTGTTTAACAGGAAACCTTCAAAGGGTATTGAGTTTCTTATAAACTCCAAAAAAGTTGGTGGCTCTCCAGAAGAAGTGGCTTCTTTCCTGAAGAAGACTACTGGCCTTAATGAAACCATGATTGGTGATTATTTGGGTGAAAGGGAGGAGTTTTCTTTGAGGGTTATGCATGCTTATGTGGACTCATTCAATTTCAAAGAGATGGATTTTGGTGAATCTATAAGGTTTTTCCTACGGGGCTTCAGGTTACCTGGAGAGGCACAGAAAATTGACCGCATTATGGAAAAGTTTGCTGAGCGCTACTGTAAATGCAATCCAAATTCGTTTACTAGTGCAGATACTGCTTATGTTCTCGCTTACTCTGTGATAATGCTCAACACAGATGCTCACAACAGCATGGTGAAAGATAAGGTATGCTTGCAGAACCTGTTTGTTTGTCTTTTCTGCCACAAAATTCTTATTTGTGAGCCTTGCTTTTCTGGGGCCATCTTTTATTTGTCTGTCACCTTTATGTATATATATATTTGAAAAATGCCTTATACATTGTTTTAGACTTAGTAGGATATTTAAATGTCTTTCATGCATATCAACTTTTTGATTTTTTTTTGCTAGTTGGAATAGTATATTGCCTGTTCAAATCACATTTGACAGTAATTTGTTCTCTAATTGCTATCCTTCTGGAAATTGAGAAAGTTGCGAAATAGAAGTATAAAGACCAAGGATAAATATTTTCAAATCCCTAACGAAGCCTACAAACAAAATTTAAAAACTCCAATGAAGCCAATGACTCAAATTTCAAATCTCTAGTGAAGCCAATGAAACATTCTTGTCGTAGTTTTTGTTGTATATCATAGTGGTATTGGGAACAAATTATGTTCTGACTCTGTTTTGTGTCGGTCGAGTGTCCAGATGACGAAGGCTGATTTTATCAGGAATAACCGAGGAATAGATGACGGCAAGGATTTACCTGAAGAGTATCTTGGTGCCATTTATGATCAAATTGTGAAAAATGAAATTAAGATGAATGCTGATTCTTCTGCTCCACAGAGCAAGCAAGCAAACAGCTTAAATAAACTTTTGGGGTTGGATGGTATACTCAATCTAGTCACAGGAAAACAGATAGAGGAAAAACCATTGGGTGCAAATGGCCTTCTCATAAAGCACATTCAAGAGCAGTTTAAGGCAAAGTCAGGAAAATCAGAGTAAGCTATTTTCCAAAATTTTCATATTATTCATTTATGATATTTCTGCTTGCAACAGCACTTGTATTATTGTTCCAATTTTATGTTGGCTTTTATGTCATACCTAATTTCTCAAGCAAAAAATTTAGATGTTTTCACCTATTTGTTAGTAATATTTTTTTTTTTGGCTTTGCAGTTCTTTATATCATGCCGTCACAGATCCTGCAATATTGAGGTTTATGGTGGAGGTCTGCTGGGGTCCTATGCTGGCTGCATTCAGTGTCACTCTGGACCAGAGTGATGACAAGCTTGCTACTTCTCAATGCCTGCAGGGTTTTCGACATGCTGTGCACGGCACAGCAGTGATGGGTATGCAGACCCAGAGAGATGCTTTTGTTACATCTGTTGCCAAGTTTACTTATCTTCACTGTGCTGCAGATATGAAGCAAAAAAATGTTGATGCCGTTAAGGTAACCATTTATTGAGTATTTTGTCATTGAAGTGAGAAATTTTTTTCCACAGTTTTGTTGTATGCATCATAGAAGGAGCAAGCCAAGAAATGCTTGTAATCTGGATGTTAGCATGTTCAGCCTTTCTTCGCGTATACTGTAAAGTGGAAGTTATTAGATGATCATAATTATCCTTCGATGCTTTTGTGCTTGTGCTTTCCTCTCATTTAGCAATATGCCTGGTTAGTTGCAATGGTTAAATTTAAGCTGTTGAAAACACTCATATGTATTTAACTTTTAAATAGGAGTGGAAAATACTACTAAAATAACTAGTTACTACCTTTGAGCTGTCCCTTTATATTGCATTTACCCATTTATCTACTCTGTGCAGGCAATAATATCAATTGCCATTGAAGATGGTAATCATCTTCAAGAAGCCTGGGAGCATATATTAACCTGCCTCTCCCGAATTGAGCATCTCCAACTGTTGGGAGAGGGTGCGCCGACTGATGCATCCTTTCTCACAGTATCTAATGAAGCAGATGAGAAAACGCTGAAATCCATGGGTTTTCCATCTCTAAAGAAAAAAGGAATTCAGAATCCATCTGTGATGGCTGTTGTTCGAGGGGGTTCATATGACAGTACCAGTGTTGGAGTCAATTCCCCAGGACTGGTGACTCCAGACCAGATTAATCACTTTATTTCAAATTTGAATTTGCTGGACCAGATTGGGAATTTTGAGTTGAATCACGTTTTTGCTCATAGCCAAAGGTTGAATAGTGAAGCAATAGTAGCTTTCGTGAAAGCCTTATGCAAAGTTGCTATTTTGGAATTGCAATCTCCAACAGATCCTCGTGTATTTAGCCTCACAAAATTAGTTGAGATTGCGTAAGAGTCTTCTCTATTTTAGTTAAATTTTTGCCTAAAATTTGTTTAGACTTCTACAAACTGTTCAATTTTTTACTCTTTTTTAATATTGCTATAAATAAACCTAACTCCTCCTAGCCCTGGTGTGAGCGGGATCTGAACCCCATGCTTCTTGTAACAAACCCTAGTGGTTTTATTAGTTGAACCAACACACACCCACATTTCACATACCATTTGAATTTATAGTATGAAAGCAAATTTGTCAAAGGGGATTTCTTTGTTTAAAAGATAACATATTCAGATGGAGTTTAAATGGAGATGGATTTAAGTTAGCTGATTAGCATGGATTCGCTGTAAATTTATGTTGACTGTCTCTGAGGATGAGTCGCGCTATATTTAATTACGGCATTGTTTTCGTTGCAGGCATTACAATATGAACCGCATCAGATTAGTTTGGTCTCGCATGTGGAATGTTCTCTCTGATTTCTTTGTGTCAGTTGGATTGTCAGAAAATCTCTCCGTTGCAATCTTTGTCATGGATTCATTGAGGCAGCTTGCTATGAAATTCTTAGAGCGCGAGGAATTAGCAAATTACAACTTCCAGAATGAGTTCCTGAGACCATTTGTGATTATTATGCAGAAAAGCAATTCTGTAGAAATTAGGGAATTAATTATTCGGTGCATTTCTCAGATGGTCCTTAGCCGCGTCAGCAATGTGAAATCTGGGTGGAAAAGTGTTTTTATGGTATGTTATGACTAATATTATGGATATATGGTGTCATAAGTTATTTTAAATTCACATTAGAAAGTCTGAAATATTTAGATCTGCTTGGGGGCTTGAATTTCAAGTTTATTTAAATTCATTAAAATCAGGGCAACGGTTGATGCTTTATTTTGTTATTCCAATTTGTTCAAGATTGTGGTTGATTGATGAAATTTAGTCAAAATTTGGGAAATTTGAATGGACTACAACAGTAAGTATTGAAACTCTTTTTTTTTTTCCTCTAAATTTTGAATCTCCTTATTAATTGGGTGCCAGAACTTTTTCAAATAAGATGGTTTTGAAGAAAAATTGCTTTAGATAGGTGTCGCATCTGTTTCCTTTAAAGATGCTTGACAACCGTGCAGTTAATTCTCATGAGATTAAAGTTTTTCCTTACAAGATGCTGTTCTTTTCAGATTTTTACAGCTGCCGCAGCTGACGAGCGAAAGAATATTGTCTTGTTGGCTTTTGAGACTATGGAAAAGATAGTGCGAGAATATTTTCCTCATATAACTGAGACAGAGACAACAACTTTTACCGATTGCGTTAAATGCCTTCTCACCTTCACCAATAGCAGGTTTAACAGTGATGTTAGCCTCAATGCTATTGCATTCCTTCGGTTCTGTGCTGTCAAACTTGCAGATGGCGGTCTCATCTGCAATGAGAAGAGCAGTGTTGATGGTTCTTCTAGTTCGGCAAATGTGAATGTTGCAGATCTTCACAGTCTGACGGATAAAGATGATCATGCATCCTTTTGGGTTCCTTTGCTCACTGGTAAGGTGCTGCATAGTTTTGACTCCTCTCAAACACTATAAAGTTAAACATGAAAACGCCTTAAGGGAGGAAAAAACCGCTTCTGACATCCATTCTGAGTTCCAAAATTTGAACATAAATCTTATTACAGAAGGTGGAGAAAAGGAATAGGGTCCCACATCTGTGCCTATTCGCTACCATACCCAAAAGGATAACATGGTAGAATGGCATAGATTTGTTGTGTAATAAATAATAGGCGAGTTAAGGATTGTCTTGAATCTGTGGTTAATGTGCCTTTGCTTTTTTAAAATTTAAAATGTTGATGTTTCTGTTTCAGGTTTATCCAAACTAACTTCTGATCCCAGATCAACTATCCGAAAGAGTTCTTTGGAAGTGCTTTTTAATATTCTAAAGGATCACGGTCATCTTTTCCCGCGACAATTTTGGATTGGTGTCTTCAGTTCTGTTATTTTTCCAATATTTAATAGTGTATGTGACGCAAAAGACATGCTTGTTGAAGATGAACAGGAATTACCAGCTCCACAATCCTCACAACATGAAGGAAGTACATGGGACTCTGAGACTTCTGCCATTGGAGCACAGTGTCTAGTTGATCTCTTTATCTGTTTTTTTGATGTGGTGAGGTCTCAACTACCTAATGTCATATCAATTTTGACGGGATTCATAAGGAATCCTATTCAGGGTCCTGCAAGCACTGGGGTTGCTGCATTGTTGCATTTAGCAGGTGAACTGGGAAGCAAAATTTCAGAAGACGAATGGAGACAGATCTTTTTTGCTTTGAAAGATGCAGCAGCATCAACATTGCCAAGTTTTATGAAGGTCTTGAAAACTATGGATGACATTGAGATTTCCGACTCATCTGAAACTTGTGCTGACATGGAAATAAATTCTGAACATGGATCGTTTAATGAAGAACTTGAGGATGATAATCTGCAAACTGCAGCATATGTGGTATCAAGAATGAAGAGTCATATTGCAGTGCAGCTACTCATTATACAGGTTCTCTCTCTCTCTCTCTCTCTCTCTCATTCTTGAAGCATATTGCTTTTATTAGACACCCGTTTTTACTGCCATGTCAATTTCCCATGACAGGTGCCACTTTTACCTGTAGATCATTACTTGATAAGAAGATTTTATTACGGGAGATTTTTTCTTGATATTGGGTTTGCTACCCATCTTATTTTCTTTTATCTTGTATATTATTTTGCAGGTTGCAACAGATTTGTACAAAATGCGCCTACAATTCTTGTCAGCAGCCAACATCAAAATCCTTCTTGACATATATTCCTCAATTACAAAGCACGCCCATGAACTGAACTCAGAGATAGTCCTGCAGAAGAAACTGCAGAAAGTGTGCTCTATATTGGAACTCTCAGATCCTCCTATCGTTCATTTTGAGAATGAGTCTTATCAAAACTATCTCAACTTCCTTGGAGATTCCCTCAGGTATAATCCATCAGCGAGCAAGGAGTTAAATATAGAAATGCATCTGGTGGAAGTGTGTAAAAAGATAATACAGATATACCTAGACTGCACGGGGTGTAGGGGGCAGCAGAAAGAGAGAGCAGCTAAACAAGAGAGGGTGGTGCATTGGATTCTGCCGTTGGGTTCGGCCAAAAAGGAAGAACTTGGTGCAAGAACTGCACTGGTAGTGTCAGCGTTGAGAGTAATGAGTGGTATGGAAAGGGATTCGTTTAAAAAGTATGTATCGAACATATTCCCAATGTTGGTAGATCTTGTGAGGAGTGAGCATGCCTCAAGAGAAGTTCAGGTTGTTCTGGGCAATATGTTTCATTATTGTATAGGCCCAATAGTAATGGATTAATTAAATTGATTTGTTATCAATATAAATATCACAATTTTGATTATGTTTTCCATGATACAGGTGTATGTAACATCGAACAACAGCAACAAATTTGTTTATTTATTTTTCTTTTTCTAGACTGGGAGCCAAGAAAATCAAAACCTCAATATGTTTGGTTGGAACCCACTGCCTACTTGTACGGTTGCACAATCACTAACTAGTTCATTGATTTATTTATTTATTTTTTTGGAATCCAAAATAGCAACTCCATTTTACTTTCTCAATTACAAAAAGCTGCATGTTCATTAACATATATAATAGTATAACGTGTCGTTGAATCCAAGAATGCATAATCAGATTTGGCGATGATGGAGTTAAATTTGGGTTGTTATAAAATAGTGGTTAAACATATTATCACGTGAAGGTAGGTGGCCTAATTAATCGATAAAATAAGAAAAAATAGCCATGTGATTCAGGCTCTGACTGTAGGGTAGTAGGTAGCTTATCATCATCACACATATGGATACTTAATTCAATTACTTTGTATATATATATATGGATGTACATGGATCTCTTCCCTCGTTATCTTATACAATATTGACAACTCTGGCTAGCTGGCTGGAATTCAGGCACGCTTGTACTAATTTTCTGGGAAAAATAAAAGAACCAAAACCCACTATAATAGTTGAAATTCATCAGCAAGTAGGAGTACTATTATTGTATTCTTCTTTAATAAGTTAATGAAAATGCTGCTTGGGAACCAGTGAAAGCAACTTAATTCCAGAAGAAAATATACCTACATACTACATATTAAGTAACCAATGATAAAAATAGTTAGGTGATTCAGGCTGACTGTGGAGTGGATGATGGTACTGGTAGGTGGTTCATCACCAACCTTCACACATATACCATCGCTGTGTGTGTGTGTATTTATTTATTTCTGACTCCATATCTTCAAAAATGATCTCCAAGGCATCATGAATCTCTTAAATAATACCACATTTTATCAGCTGTGTCTGTATGAACACGGATTATGGATATGCGACAATATTGACAACTCATCAGCAGCTGGAATTTTCCATTCCCGCACAAAATATATTTATACACGTACCAGTAGCCATAGTCAAGCCAAGCCCAAGTACATAGTCCATCTCCTCGACTACTCAACAGACAGAAATGGCGACGCTACAACTGTTTTCTCAATACTCAAATTTCTTTCTTATTTTCTCTTTGTTTGTCTCTCTTTTGACTACTACTAGTCTTGCTCATGATTTCTCTATAGTTGGTTATTCACCAGAGCACTTGACTTCCATGGATAAGCTCATTGAGCTCTTTGCATCATGGATGTCCCAACACGGCAAAACTTACAATGACATCGATGAGAAGTTGCATAGATTTGAGATATTCGTAGACAACTTGAATCACATTAATCAGAGGAATAAAGAGATTAGTAACTACTGGCTTGGGTTGAATGAATTTGCAGACCTCAGCCATGAAGAGTTCAAGAACAAGTATTTTAAAGGACTGAAACCCGAGTTGTTATACTCTAGGGGATCCTATTCTAACTCTAATTCTGGGGAATTTAGGCATAAAAATGTTGAGGTTTTGCCCCAGTCCGTTGATTGGAGAATGAAAGGAGCTGTAACTGAGGTCAAGAACCAAAGTGAATGTGGTATGTACCGCTCTTGATCTGAACTCCGTTTGAATTTGGGATATTATTATTATTATTATTATTATTATTATTATTGTTATTTTCTTCTTGATTATAAATAACGAATGGAAAATGCATGCATGCATTATATGTAGGTGGTTGTTGGGCATTTTCGGCTGTTGCAGCAGTAGAGGGGATAAATCAGATAATCACAGGAAATCTAACTTCATTGTCCGAGCAACAGTTGATTGATTGCGACAATATTAATAACTTTGGCTGCGAAGGAGGTGTTACGAATTTCGCATTCGAGTATATTGTCTCTAATGGACTCCACAAGGAAGAAGACTACTCTTTTGTTCAGAAGCAGCAAACTTGTGAGCAAAAGGTACGTAAATTGAAGATTGAACTGTAATTGTGTTATCGAAAACTATACAGTTTTGTGGTACTGATAATTAATCATAGTACAATATTTCAGACAGGAAACGTAGTGACAATCACTGGTTACGAAACCGTGCCTGAAAATGACGAAGAAAGTCTCTTGAAAGCATTGGCTAACCAGCCTCTTAGTGTTGCCATTGAAGCTTCTAGTAAAGATTTCCAACATTATAAAGGGGTATGCTAATATTAATATTAATATGAGCTTCTCCCTCAAGTTCTGGGAAATAAATGATAAGGTTGTAATAATGGAATGGACTTTGTTGCAGGGTGTATTCAATGGCTCTTGTGGAATATATCCAAATCATGCAGTAACAGCAGTTGGATATGGATCAGTAGAAGATTCAGATTACATAATCGTGAAGAATTCATGGGGATCCAAATGGGGAGAAGGAGGATACATAAGGATTAAGAGAAATACGGGAGAACCAAGAGGACTCTGTGCTATCAATATGTTGGCTTCATACCCCATCATCAAAAACAATTAGACCATTTCTTTTCTGGTTGTCTAGCGTTTCTTCTGTCTTGAGTCTTCTTCACCAGAGGAGGGATCATGAAAAGCTTATTTCTTTTTCATGATCAATGATGCTTAAAATATGTGTTCTATGTTGTCTATGTTATGATAATTTCGAGCATCACACTCATCAACCTTTCTTTTTTTTTTTTTTGTAAAAACAAAAAAAAAAAAAATATTAAGCCATTGCCAATTGTTTCATTTTGATAGAAAATAAATATATTGGAAAAGACAAAAAGTCCGCGACAATATGTTTCATTTTGAATCTATCCATCCATCCATCCATTGATAGATGAATATGGCATTTTAAATTCAATCTCATACCCACTACTTAAATTTATTTTATCATCTATCAATTCATAAAAGAATGTGACATTTTAAATTCAACGTACAAGTTAAGTTTTGCTGTACATTCCGCGACGTGATATGCATAAAGTTCCTCCTTTAATTATCACAAAATTTCAAGGTGAAGACTTTGGTTCTTGCTAGAGTTTTGTAAAGTAACGATATGCACAAAGATTGGTAGAAA
>CP135543.1:576103-611463 GCA_032402905.1 Khaya senegalensis
GTGATTCCCTATATTGCTTTCCATTTTACATTGAAAGAGCAGAAGGAGAGCAGGGCCAGCTGATATGATAATATGATCAAACTGAATAAAACAATGTACAATCATAGCCGGTTTTGAGAAAGCGAAAGGGTCATGCTGGTCTGCCATGTGTGATCATCTTATCAATTCTACCTCATGTTAACTAATTAATTTAATATAGAGTAAATGAAAGCATATCATGATGGTCTCTTGATGTTTTAACTTTAGTAAAGAGTAATAACTTAGTAAAAATGTCATTAAGATTAACAATGTTAATTCCTTCAACTGGGGACTTTAATCATTCCCGCAAATAGATGAATGTAACTTATAAAGATACATGAATATGAATTAATTAACAATTATTAATATTTGACTGAAGATTACCAAAGATAACACGTAGGCTTTATTAATTAAGTAATTGGCATCGGCTATGAGGATGTAATTCAATCTTGGAGGGCTGAATAATTAGTATTATAATAACATATCTATAAGTCATAAAGAAAATTAATAATTAAAGATTGACGATTAATGGCATTGGATCTAGCCTAAGATTATGCTGTTTGGTTTTAGTTTATATATATATATATATATATATATAAAATATAATATAATATGCTCAAGTTGATTAGTGATTATTTTAGTCTTCAAGTGGCTTCTCTTTTTCTTTAATCCCATTCCTCCTCCTCCCATTATGGCATTGTTCGAAGATTGTCTCAATGACTGAAGCCAAGCCCACTGATTTCGACTTACTTCACCTCGGATTTTCCACGAATTTGCTGTAACTAAAATTGAGATTCATCACCACTTTTTAATTCACGTAATTATCTATCCATAAATTAATTAATAAAAGCATGCATGATGATGGCATCCACTTAAAAAAGTACTAAACATCCCATCCATGATTTTGTTTTTCTCTTACATTTTCCAATCAATATATATTAATATATACTTAGTAACCCTAATCTTTTTGGTTTGGTGGCTCAAGAAAGTTGGCTCATATAATAATAGTCCCTATATATATATATATATATATATTGCATGCCATGTGATTGTGCTCATCCTTCCAAACTAAGAGGATTAAGCTTGCTGCAATTTATACATTGAATTAATTAAAATTGGCTTTACTTTATACATGATACGCGTATATGTATGTATACATCAAAAAAAAAAAAAAAAGGATGGATTGTTGGTAAGAATGTGTATATATATATATATATACACATACATATATTATAAATAGATTGAGGTCGAGATAAGATTGGCCAAGTTCCGATGTGCCGACACCTCTCACGTTTCTGACATATTTGGCCATGCCGACCATCTCCTCTATGTTGATTAATCGGATAATAACATCCAGCTCCCTGACATTTTATGCTACTACTTCATTTTAATTTAATAATATAATTAGCAGACTTAATTTGACTTGGGTCACGAAACATTCAAGAATTCATGCCTTCATTGTCACGAAAGCATGCTCCTTTAGTTGCTTCGCAATTGCTTCTCTCTCTCTCTCTTTCTCTTTCTGCTTTCAAAACTTCTTTTTCTTCCTTATATTCCTCTCTTTGATTCCATTCCCATTCCCATTCCCATTCCCATTCCCTTTACATTCAAAGCTTGGTTTTCGCACATACAAGATCATTGTTACTGAGAAAATCAATATAATATTTAACTACTCTCTCTCTCTCTCTCTCTCTGTAATTTTCACATTTTTAGAATATAATATTTGCTAATAATTAATATTTATCTTCTTCCTGGCCAAGTAGATTTTGGCCTTTGTTCTTTTATGTTTCCACCTCTTACATTCCTTTCTTTCTACACAAATATGGATCTGAGGGCTAGATATTAAACCATTTTAGTTCAACAATTCCTCACTGCCCTTAGAATTTTTTCAATCTTGATAGATACTTCTTCTTTTGCATTGCATTGGTTTTGATCTAGTGCGAAACCTATACTTGATTTATAGCTTTAGCACAGTGAAGAAAACTAAAACAAATCAGTTTGAGATAGTTCTACATTAGGGTTTTTCTTGATTTGCATGTTTAATTCCCTGAGAAAACTGTTCTTGGCTGATTTGACGACAGATCTTTGTTTATCTTACTATGCATAGCTAGCTAACGTCGAAAATTAATGCTAGCTTCACAATTTCGGAAACAATTTTCAAATCACATCTAGTTTCTTCATCTTTTTTTTTTTCTTAGCTTGTAGAAGCAATATTATTGGCAATGTCTGGCTACGTTCATCAGCTTATCGGGCCAGAACTCCAGCTCCAAAGAACATCACAACCCCAAAACCAAACAGATTCCGCGAACTCGCCCGATAAAGATCAAAGAAGTGATTCTGATGCAGCTCGCACAAACTCAAGCGGAGGTGGAGCCTCCGCTTCTCGGCGCAGGCCTCGTGGACGTCCTGCTGGTTCAAAGAACAAGCCTAAACCACCAATTATTGTAACTCGAGACAGTCCAAATTCACTCAGATCGCATGTCCTTGAAATATCAGCAGGCTCAGACATAATGGAATCAGTGTCGAACTATGCTCGCCGACGCGGCAGGGGGGTTTGCGTTCTTAGCGGAACTGGAGCTGTGATTAATGTGACATTGAAGCAGCCAGCTGCTCCATCTGGAAGTGTCGTCACAGTACATGGACGTTTCGAGATTTTGTCCCTCACTGGAACATCACTGCCACCGCCAGCACCGCCAGGAGCCGGTGGATTGACTATATATTTATCAGGTGGGCAGGGACAAGTTGTCGGAGGGAGTGTGGTCGGGCCATTGACGGCTTCGGGTCCGGTGGTTTTGATGGCAGCATCGTTTGCAAATGCAGTGTACGATAGATTACCAGTTGAGGAGGAAGAGTCGCCAACGCAGGTTCAGCCAACAGCCTCACAGTCTTCTGAAGTGACAGGTGGCGGCGGGGCGCAATTGGGTGATGGAGCAAGAGGCGGCAGTACTACTGCGGGCGCCGGTGTTGTGCCGTTTTATAATTTGGGAATGAATATGGGAAATTATCCTAATTTTGGGGGCGATGCTTTTGGTTGGAGTAGTGCTAATAATACCGCAAGGCCACCATTCTAGCAGTAAGTCTCTGTTGATAATTTATCGTATCGTATGTATCTATTTCGTAACTAATTTCTTTGTTACATGTTATCATATTAATTACCCAAAAATATTGTTAAGTGTCTGTTTCCAAATCGAAGATAGATGATGAGAGGATTCTCAGTATTGGCGATTCTGAGTTTGATGAAGAAACTGGAAAGGGGAAAAGAGATGATAAGGTTCGATGATGTTCATAATCATGGTGTCACTAGCATATACATAGTATTCTTTGAAGAAAAAGAAGGCTCAAAATTATGACAATAGGCCATTTTATTGTGATCAGCAGCACTAGCAGGAGAGAAGAAAAAAAAAACAAAAAAAGTCTTACTGAGGCAAATTTTATTTATGTGTGGGGGAGTAAGACTTGGTGCTGCCAAATCCAGTAAGTTCCAAATGCAGACATATATATATATATATATATAAATATACAATATGAAAACGTTAATTCTAACAGTTTATCCTTAATTAATTTCTTCAATAACTTGATTATGTGAGATTTTCTTCTTTCTTTTTGTACTACCTCTACATGCATGCAATTGCAATGCAATGCACACGGTCAGTTGTAATCTATTTATTGCCTCTTGTTTTAATTAAACTTTAAAAACTCTTTTATCTCTTATTTGTTTGTGCTGTCTAAATTATAAACTTAAACAGAATTAGTCCAAATAATAAGTAAAGTGATCTACTTATTGTATTGTGTGTCCACTAGAATAGAACACTTAATTGTTTAATAATTCTCTTTGCAATTGGGAGACAAGATCAAAAGATTCTAAAAACCAAACCATGGGCAGAAAAGAAAACCCTAATTCCCAGAAGCGGGAAAACAAATGTTGGTATTGGAACCATGAAACGTTAAAACTTGGAAAAGTTAGCATCATATTTCCTGGGCTAGCCAGTTGTTGTCTGTTTTTACTTATTTTGTTTATAATGTGTTATCTATGTATTCATAATGATTTATAAACTGCTGGCTCTACTTATCAAATTAATCAATCTTCCTTGTATGTGTTTGCATTTTTCCCTTGATGGGTTCTTCATGATATATTATTTTCGTTGGCTATATTTGGTTGTTAGCATTAGTTGTGTGAGAGAATATATATCCTTCTAAACTAATCCTTTTGTCTTTATATTTGATCCTTCACCTTTCTTTCTTTATGCTTTCATCACTGTATGTAATTACTGTAAACTTTTGATGCCCGTTGCCTAATGCATTTGCCTTATAGCTTTATTAGGTGGCATTAATGGTGAGTTAATTAACTCAACAATATATCTATATATGCTCTCTCAACGTTTTAATTAGCAGACTATAATGATTTCCAGAGGATCCAAAAACACTAGTAGTATGTTGTGCCATATGTTTATGAGATTAGATCTAATGCCTATGGTAATTATGTAATTAAAGAATTAAGTTAATTACATTCGAAATAATAGAATATTGTTCATAAATTTTAGGTAGGACGAATCTAACACATAATTTACATATGTTATTCACCTAGCTAATAAATCGTTGATGTTGGTATTTCATGTAAGATACTTATTGGGTAGTCAATCTTGACTCCAAGCTTAGTCAATGTGATAAGGTGAAATGGTAAAATTCAGTTAATTAATTTGTTAAAGACTGGCTCTATATATAGTAAAATGGATGAAGTTCAATAAACGCACACATATATGTACGAACATGGCATGACATCCATCAAATCAATATTAGTGATGATCAATGGTCAAGAAATTGAACTATTTATGAACGAACGAACGAACGAGCGAACAATCAATCTCCTAGAATACCGTAAAACGAATCTCTAGCCAAAAACCAGCATTTATATATATTAGACTTGGTCTCTCACCCTAAAATTAATTAATTGCCTCATTCTACATTTCCTTTGGCCTCTATTGTCTCTCATTCTATATCACCTCTTTTCCTGCCTTGCCTTCCCTTCCCTTTTAATTTTCATGCAAATGCTGCCGTAGAATAAGACCATGCATGCATGCATCAATCACGATCGAATTTAGTTATATTAAAGGAAGAAAAGAAAGTTATCATCTGAATATTAGAGTAAAATCTGGTTAGCCAGCCAGCTTTAGGGGCCGGATCAAATCATGGCATCACTTTCGTCCCAACCATCTAAGAAGGTGAGGAACGGAGGGGGTTCAAAGGACTCTCAGAGCGGTCGTAATTCGTCATCGGGAGGACAGACCGTAAAATTTGCAAGAAGAACTTCAAGTGGTAGATATGTCAGTCTTTCAAGAGAAGATCTTGACATGTCTGGAGAATTTTCAGGAGATTACATGAATTACACTGTGCACATTCCTCCTACTCCGGACAACCAGCCTATGGATTCATCATCTGTTGCTGTCAAGGCTGAAGAGCAATACGTTTCCAATTCTCTTTTTACAGGTGGATTCAATAGCGTTACACGTGCTCATCTCATGGATAAGGTGATTGAATCGGAGGTTAACCATCCTCAGATGGCCGGATCCAAGGGTTCTTCTTGCTCCATGCCTGCTTGTGATGGCAAAGCCATGAAGGATGAGAGAGGAGCTGATATAATCCCTTGCGAATGCAGGTATTTATATTTATATATACCAAAATTGCGAATTTACTAGTGAATAATAGCGGTGTTTAGAGCTATACACCATTAAATATTTTATATCACATCACTATTATTTTAACACAAAACATTGCCGATTCGCACCAAATCTATATTTGTCCTAAGAGAGATAAACTGTAATATAAATGAACCCTATTTCTAATTAAAATGTCATGGCATTTGCGCAGGTTCAAAATATGCAGAGATTGCTTCTTGGATGCACAAAAGGAAACTGGTTTGTGTCCTGGTTGCAAGGAACCTTACAGAGTGGGAGAATATGACGATGAAGTACCAGATTTTTCAAGCGGAGCACTGCCACTGCCAGCTCCGAATAAAGGGGACTCTAACAACATGACAATGATGAAGAGGAACCAAAACGGAGAATTTGATCACAATAGATGGTTGTTCGAAACGAAAGGTACTTACGGATATGGCAATGCGTTTTGGCCTCAGGACGACATGTACGGTGACGACGACGAAGACGGTCTCAAGGGAGGCATACCAGAAAATTCCGATAAGCCTTGGAAGCCACTTAGCAGGAAAATGCCAATTCCACAAGCTATCATCAGTCCTTACAGGTTGGTAATCTTCCTTCGATTGGTAATTATGGCATTCTTCTTGCACTGGAGACTTGTACATCCAAATACTGAAGCACTATGGTTGTGGTTTATGTCAATTATTTGCGAGCTTTGGTTTGCTTTCTCCTGGATTCTCGATCAGATTCCGAAGCTCTGTCCAGTAAATCGTTCTACTGACCTGGAAGTCCTACGTGACAAGTTTGATCTGCCATCACCTTCAAATCCTACTGGTCGTTCTGATCTTCCTGGTTGTGACACGTTTGTATCCACCGCAGATCCTGAAAAAGAACCTCCACTTACAACCGCCAACACCATACTTTCAATTCTGGCCGTAGATTACCCTGTTGAGAAGCTTGCATGTTACATTTCTGATGACGGCGGTTCCCTCCTTACATTTGAGGCAATGGCTGAGGCTGCAAGCTTTGCTGATTTATGGGTTCCATTTTGTAGAAAACATAACATTGAGCCAAGGAATCCTGACAGTTACTTCAGCTTAAAAGTTGACCCAACAAAGAACAAAAGCAGGTCTGATTTTGTCAAGGATCGAAGAAAGGTTAAGCGAGAATATGATGAGTTCAAGGTCAGAATCAATGGGCTTCCGGATTCCATCAGGAGAAGATCAGATGCTTTCAATGCAAGAGAGGAAATGAAAATGTTGAAACATATGAGGGAAAGCGGTGCTGACCCGACAGAGCCAATTAAAGTACAGAAAGCTACCTGGATGGCTGATGGCACTCACTGGCCTGGAACTTGGGCAGTTCCTAGCAGTGAACATGCCAAAGGTGACCATTCTGGTATTCTTCAGGTATGCAAAAGAAAAACAATTAAAACAATCAATCAATCATCTGTTCTATCTCCTCTTTCTTATTATAACATAATCAATCAGGATAAACCTAATAACATAACCAATCATCTGTTCTGGTGAATCAAACTTGTACATACAGGTGATGCTGAAGCCACCAAGCTGTGATCCATTAATGGGAAGTGCAGACGATGATAAGCTCATAGACTTTACAGATGTAGACATACGTCTTCCTCTCTTTGTGTACGTATCGCGTGAGAAACGTCCAGGGTATGATCATAACAAGAAAGCTGGTGCCATGAATGCTCTGGTTCGAGCATCAGCAATTCTATCAAATGGACCATTCATGCTCAACCTTGACTGTGATCACTACATCAATAACTGTAAAGCTGTTCGTGAAGGAATGTGCTTTATGATGGATAGAGGTGGTGAAGATATCTGCTACATTCAATTTCCACAGAGATTCGAAGGCATTGATCCTTCTGACAGATATGCTAATAACAATACTGTGTTTTTTGATGGCAATATGCGTGCCCTCGATGGTGTGCAGGTATGGATTCCTTCCTTTGTTTTTAATTCAGGTTAATCAATTACAATTCTACAGTAATATTGTTGATAATAATAAGAGCGATACTACTACTTTCAATTATATTATTATTTCAGGGCCCCTTTTACGTGGGAACAGGTTGCATGTTCAGGCGATTTGCATTGTATGGATTTGACCCACCAAATCCCGATAAGAATCCTCAAAATAACGCAACCGAGATGCATGCCTTAAATCCCAGTGACTTCGATTCGGAACTTGATGTCAATCTACTGCCTAAACGTTTTGGAAATTCAACATTGCTGGCTGAATCTATACCCGTAGCTGAGTTTCAAGGCCGTCCCCTTGCTGATCATCCTTCTGTTACATACGGACGTCCTCCCGGTGCTCTTCGAGTCCCCAGAGATCCACTCGATGCAACTACTGTCGCTGAAGCAGTCTCTGTTATTTCGTGTTGGTACGAAGACAAGACAGAATGGGGAGACAGAGTTGGTTGGATTTATGGCTCAGTTACCGAAGATGTTGTCACAGGTTACCGTATGCACAACCGTGGTTGGCACTCTGTTTACTGCATAACCAAACGTGATGCATTTCGCGGTTCAGCTCCGATCAATCTCACTGATCGTCTCCACCAGGTGCTCCGCTGGGCTACAGGTTCTGTCGAGATTTTCTTCTCCAGAAACAATGCGGTTCTTGCCTCTAGAAAACTCAAGTTACTCCAGCGCATTTCTTATCTCAATGTCGGCATTTATCCATTCACTTCTATATTCCTCATTCTCTATTGCTTCCTCCCTGCACTTTCGCTGCTCTCAGGACATTTCATCGTTCAAACTCTAGACATCACATTTTTAGTGTACCTGCTAACTATGACTCTTTGTCTTATAGCAATAGCTATTCTGGAAGTGAAGTGGTCAGGTATAGCATTGGAAGAATGGTGGAGAAATGAGCAGTTTTGGCTCATCTCTGGAACAAGTGCTCACTTGGCTGCTGTACTTCAAGGTCTTCTGAAAGTGGCTGCAGGGATTGAAATCTCTTTTACATTGACAGCTAAAGCTGTAGAAGATAGTGATGACATTTATGCAGACTTGTACATTGTCAAATGGACTTCATTGATGATTCCACCAATTGTCATAGCAATGATAAATATAGTCGCCATGGTCATTGCATTTTTAAGGACTATTTACAGCACAGTTCCGAATTGGAGTAAGTTCATTGGTGGAACTTTCTTCAGCTTCTGGGTGCTAGCTCATCTGTATCCTTTTGCCAAAGGTTTGATGGGAAGAAGAGGGAAGACCCCGACGATTGTTTTTGTCTGGTCAGGCCTCATTGCAATCACACTTTCTTTGCTCTGGCTTTCAATCAGCCCGCCAGCAGCAACCCAAGCTGCAGGAGCAGCAGCTGGTGGAGGTTTCCAGTTCCCATAAGAGTGGGAGAACCTACAAGAAACTTGAAGCTAACAACATTCTACACGGTTAAAATGTGAAAAAGATTTTGCATTTTCCTAAACCTTCTTCCATTATGCCTTTTAGCTTTCTCTTTCTACTAGGTGTTGAAAATTAGCAAGTTTAAATGACAGAAACGAGGTTTTCAATTTTTTTGTTTCTTTTTGTAACCTGATGAATGAAGAGGAATCAGTTATTTTGTGTTAGTATCTTAACCTATGCTTCAATAAAGGCATTTCATGAGTTCCCAATTATTCTGTCCCGTCCACAACAGTTTGTATGTGCAAATGTTTTTTCATGATCAAATAAATAATAAAATTTTTGAACAAAGGTAAATTCTGTCAATGCATGGGGAGTAGCAATAGTATAGTATAAAACACAGATGAAACCATTGCATTGCACACCAGAATATTATCCGGCAAAATAATGGCCTACATGCTTTAAAATTTAAGTTGTCACCGAAACTGTCTTTTGACATACAATGAGTAGATGCTCTGGAAAGAAAAAATTTGCAGGAAGATTAACTTCCAGAACATAACAAGAACCATATGAAAATATTTACCTCCCAACCAAAAAGCAAAATAAAACATATATATAAAAAGAAAAGAGCAAGGGAAAAGCAGAATCTTCCATCCCTATCCAACTAAGATACTAAACTAAATATAAAAATGCTTAAATAGAACCTTGAGCTTCGCTGCCAGCATGAATTAATCAAGTGATTCTTACACTGCTAAATTAGGCCTTGACATTTCTTGGAACAATCAGAAGGAGTAATCTCTGTATGTGGAGAAAGGGACAGCCATCCCACAATCTACAGATCTGACTGCTCAAATGGAACACGCACAAACAACTGACCATGTAGGGTAACCACAGCAGATGTTTGATGTGGATCAATTCTGGAGGGTAAGCTGACAACCTAAGAATGGAAAAGAACATTTTAACATCAGATATTTTTGTATAAATGTTACAATTTTTTTTCTTTTTTTGATAAGAAACTATGATATATTGTTGTAGAAATTCTAGACTGATAACCACTAAATGAAAATACCAGAAAAACTCCTTTTCCAATTTCTATACTTACTCTTTCCCCTTCTTTTCCTGGTTGCATTCTACAGGAGTAGTGATGGCCAGAACTTTCAAAAAATTCAAAATAATAATAATAATTCTCAAAATCTTACAAGTATTATGAGATGAGAATTTCAGAAAATCTGTCTGATACATCATTACCCTACAATATATCGTATAATAAAACCATAAACTGGTATTTTCCACCGACCTAAACATGTTGCAGACTTAATCCTCATTCATTTACAACTGAGATTAAATCTAATCAACCTTGACTAACCTTTTTAAACGGTATCACACCCCAAGGATTATCCAGTTGCTCTGGCTGACCAGATATAACCAAACGCCCTGCTGGGTCAGACTGAACATGTACCTGATTTAATACGAAAAAAAGGACAGGATAAATACAATAGTCAAAGAAAAGCAGACTGTAATAGGCTTCAAAAGCCAAAATTGAGACAAACATGATCATACTCCATTATGCATTGCATATCATAACTATTGTTCAAACTTAAATATTCAGCAAAACCTAAGTTGTACAATCATCAAGGGTGAAAACATGAATATTGAACATGCATTTTTGTGTCTCAATTTCAGACAGTCAAGTCAGATACAAGCCATTAAAGATGAACCATTTCATTGGGTTAAAACAGCAGATACAAGCTATTAAAGATTAACCATTTCATTGGGTTAAAGCTGCAAATTAAAACCAAGCTGGCAAGGCAGCCCATTTGACACAACATACTAACTTCTATGTGGTTAAGAAGCATTATGCAACAAGTTAGGGTAACCCCAAGCTCCAGTTCCATGTTTGCATTTGAGCTATCCCATGCCAAAATAACTTTAATCCAACATATCTTACAATCTAAGAGGTTGAGATATGTTATATATAAGCTGGATCAACCTCAAGCTCCAATTCCATGCCTAGTTTCAGTCAAGTCCAGGACAAACTCCTGTCTAATAGACTATGATTTAGGTTTTTCCAATTTTTTTTTCCTTTACCTTTCTTATTTTTTAGGGTGATAAGTGACTCAGTTTTTTTCCACTGTTTTTTTTTCTCCTCTTTTTCTTTGGTCATGTTCCCTTGTAGGTTCAATAATTTGTAAGTACAGATGTTCCCAGCAATTAACCCAGGCCATCTCAAATTCCAGTAGATGTCTACAGCACAAAATTTTTTATATTGCACCTAGGTCTTCAAAATCTAACATGGCTTTAAGAACACAAACGAGCTGATATAGTTGAGAAATATTACCTCCTCTCGCAGAAGCCCAGGAACTAAAGCATATACCTCAAAGCAGTCACTCTGTATACAAGCATTTTTTTTTTAAAACAAAAAATTGTAAGAAATATTTCGGAGCCAAAATATTATTCTTTTACATAAGCAAGACGAGAGAGAACTTACAGTTCTTTGCACGTTAATCTTCACCCAATCAGCAGGGGGTCCAACATCAATTACCATTGTATCAGATCTGCCACAAGAAAGGCAAGAAATTTTCACCGGTTAGGATACAAAATTGTCTACTACACAGGCTGAGACAAGACAGAAAAGCAACTAGTGATCTTAACTGTGGATTTGTTGCTTTAATGTTGGTAACTTGAATAGTATGCTCAGCAGAAGATGGCTTTTTACGCTTCAGCATACCTGGGTCAAAAAATAAAGTTTTTGAGAGAGGGATAATAACTGACCAACAACAAAAAAAAAGACTTTAAAGAAAACAAGGAATTACGTTGTAAAAGATAGCAGGAGATCCTGACAGATGATTTATATACCTATATTTTTAGTCTGTCTATCACTCTTTGGTGTACAACTTGAATTTTTTTCCTAATAAAGCAAAGAAATGTGTTGTTAAATTAAACAAAAACCAGGAAGCAGGTTTTTCCTTTTCTGAGAAAAAGAAAAATGAAATAAATAAGTAGAAGGAGAACAAGAAAGAAGAGAAGAAGAGTTTCAATTTGTGGTATACAAAAGTTCATCACAGACCTTGATGATTGGCTGACAAACCTCACCACTATCAAGGAGACGCTTAGAATGCCAACCCTGCATGGCACGGGCTGCAGCATCCCTCCTAGCCCTGCCTGATCCAAGAGCATGACAGTAAGAAGCCTGCATAAATATTCAAAAGAATCATTAGTGAAGTTGCATGACTGTGATGCACGTTTATGCACATAAACTTCTTAGAATGCATTTTGATCTAATTAATGTTGATTTTAATTAACAAGCAGGACAAGTGAGACCAACAAGATTAGCAATTAACAAATAACCACTACTTCTTACCCATTAGAATCATTGTCAACAATTTTTGCGTCCCAATGATTAGCATGCCAACATAATCACCAGAAAATGTATACATTCACCGCATGAGTTCTTGTGTTTTATTTTAACAATATTTCATTTGAAGTATAATGCACTACACCAAAATGCCCCACAAATATAATCTGCAATCATACAAAGAACAAAAAGACAGCCCCATCTACTACATAATCCTCCTTAGTAGAAGGTATCTAAGTAACAATATCATATCCTATAACAAGACACTAAATTGAATATAACATAATTTATATGCCAAAACCAATCACATCAATGTTGACAATCAGATGATTTTGTTCTTGATACACAAAGACATTGTAAACAGGTTTCAGATTACCTGACTATCAATCCTGCTGGGCTGTGGAAGGGAAACATCACATAGAAAACGCTCGCCATTATTCATTCTATGCTTCTCATATTCAAGTAGAGCCTGCAAATACAATAATCAAAGAACTCTAGAAGATGCAAATGAAAAAAGAGGTCATTTCAAAAATAAAGTTAATAGTTTAAGAACTAAAATTGATAGGAATTAGCAATTAGAGACACCTTCTCATAAAATATTCGAAATGTCCAAGAGACAGTGGTGCATGTCCTGTCAAATGAAAAGAAAAGAAAAACATAAACCTCACTATTATCACAAGAAAATTGGGGCAAGTCAAAAACACAGAATTTATGATATAGTCAGAACAATACAGCACCAAAATGAGACCCAAATAAGCTTAAAATTCGGAAAATTTTGCTGCACACTAACCTGGAGTACTTCAAACAATTATTACCAGGTGAAGTACAATAGATTGTTGTAAGCTTTATCTTAATATCTTGCCAAGTATGAGAATAAATTTTTGATAAACATGTGTGCATATCATAAGAGGGAAATGCAACCTCCCCATCTTTTCGCAATGGAACTGCTAATTTAAATAGAAGCAAGACATCAACCAAATAGAAAATTATCCTTACTTTGGGGGATTGAATGATTCTCCCACTTGCCTCCACAACTTGCATGAAGTGACCTATGAATGGCCACAAACAGAAAGCAAGCATTAATAATAGAACAACAAAATATTGGGGTTTAATCAAACAACATCAACAACACACGCGCGCGCGCACACACACACACAAAAAATCTATTATATTCTAAATCACAGTGCTCCATAGACCATAGTTAACATAGTGAGTTACGAGATGCATACCATACAAAAATATGGCACGATTACAAGATCTTGTGGGAGAAATTATACAATTGAACTAACAATTATCTACAGATAAGGTAGAGAAAGACAAGCAATTATTAGGTGTCATCAGTCTTTTAGTCACATTTACTTTACACAAGAAATACAGGAAATAATTCATAAAATTTGCATGTGCCTTCAGCATCTTTGACCATAAAGCAATTGTCAAAGAAATTGCGCACAATAACATGTTTTTTCAAAAGACACACAGTTCTATGATTAAGGAAAATAAGAGCTATCACAGCATGAGGAATATGAATCTATAGAGAGATATAAACTAAACAAACCTCTTCATAGCCTCCGAGTTTGATCACAGCTCTCCATAACCTTACTCAAAGGAAAAAACAGAATAATAATAGAGTTAGAAGGATCCTAATAAAGCGCAAATTCAAACTCAAAAGATAATAGTCAGCAGAGATGTACTTGAGCAAATTCAAGTCTTCTTTGTAGAACTTTGGGTGCTTAAATTCTAGGCTTCTCTCTTTGTAAAAATTTCCCACCTCCTTCACAAATGCTACTTGCTCTTCCTCTGTTCCTGATTCATCACCCTCAGCAACAGGAGGTTCATAAAGAAATGAAAGGTTTGCGCTTTTCATACTAACATCACAGTCAACATCCACTTCCGGTTTTGACTCCTTAATATTACTTTCCGGAGACAACGCCATGTCAGCCACTCCATTATTTAGTTCCTCCCCTTTTTCATCATCTTCAGCTTTTATATCTGATGACTCATCTAGTTGATTCAACAGATGTGCATGGCTTCCATCAATTTTACTACCAGAAAGTTTATTGGAAGTTACATCTACAAGTGAAGCATCATCTAATTTCTCCCCTTCTTCATCATTTTCAACTTTCATCTCTGATGACTGCTCATCAGCAGCAGCAACTTCTAGCTGATTCAATGTATGTGCATGGCTTCCATTAATTTGGCTAGCAGGAAGTATGTTGGAACTTACCTCAACAAGTGAAGCGTTATCTAATTTTCCCCTCTTCTCATCATTTTCAGCTTTTATCTCTGATGACTTCTCATCGGCTGCAGCACCTTCTAGCTGATTCAACAAATGGACATGGCTTCCACCATTTTTCCTACCAGAAAGTTTGTTGGCACTTACATCAACAGCCGAAGCATCATCTAATTTCACACCTTTTTCATTATTTTCAGCTTTTATCTCTGATGACCTCTCATCAACTGCAACAGGTTCAAGCTGATTCAGTGAATTCACAACATTGACATTTGCATCAACTGAAGCACTGTTATCAGTTTTAGCATCAGAGGATTCAACCATGCTTCGATCATTTTTGCTACCAGAAACTTCATTGGCATTTACATCAACTGAAGCATTGTTATCGGTTGTGGCAGCAGCAGCTTCAACCACGCTTCCATCATTTTTGCTACCAGAAACTTCATTGGCATTTAGATCAAACGAAGCATTATCATCAGTTTTGGGAGCAGCAGAATCAACCACAAGGCTTCCATCATTTTTGATACTAGGAACTTCATTGGCATTTATGTCAACTGAAGCATTATCATCAGTTTTGGGGGTAGCAGAATCAACCACAAGGCTTCCATCATTTTTGCTACCAGAAACTTCATTGGCATTTACACAAATAGAATCATCATTTCCACCAAAGTGATCCACACTGGCATTAATTTTAGCATCCTCAGAAGGGGTTTCATTGTCAACTGAACCATGGTTATCTGTAAGTAATCCAATACCTTTAACATCATTGTTTTCAGTCTGCAAATCAACATTTTCAACAGCATTTTGATTCCGATTATTATTTTCTGGGAGAGAAAAAGTCGAACCTTTACCTTCAACTCGTGTCTCTTCATTGTTCATATTAACATCAGAAGCTCTCACCTCTTCCATATCTTCTTTTCCCGTTTCCTCTTTGCCACAACCCGTCTCGCTGGCACTCATCTTTTTAACTCCAAAAAGTTCAAAATTCCTGAAAATAATACAAATCAAACTTCCTGCACGTTTAGGTTAACGTCAAGGTCCGTGTAGAAAAAACAAGAAAACCTTAAAACAGTCCACAAATCCCAGAAGACTGAAGTTGTATGAAATATGTCAAAATGAGACAACAATGAAATATTTTCTACAGATGGGTTAGAAGAAAACAGTCACATAACAGTGATAATCAGAAAAAGCAAAACAACATATGTATGAATACGAACAAGTGCATGAACAAAATGAAATATCGCAAGAAACAATGAAGAACATGGAAAAGAGAATAATGGGAGTGAGGAGAAACGTACTTGGGTGGTTTCTCCAGCAAAAGAAAGTGTGAGTCTATGCAAAAAGGGAAAGACTTTTAATTGAGTTTAAACCCTAACGCTCTTCCTCGTTTGTTGTCTTGTGTTTTTGGTTTCAGAAAACAAAGGTGTGCTCCGGTGCAAAGTCGTGGCAGTGTTTGTTTGCAGCTCTCGCGGGGCAAAGAAGAGACCGGAGCCAGCAAGCTAACGAGCGAGTGAGCTAATGAGTCACGCCGCGTGTGCTAAAATATTATCTCCTACTTTATTTTTTATGGTTTTTTCTTTTTCTTTTATTTTTTTTTTCTTCTCACATGTTTTATATATATATATATATATATACATATATATATATATTCTAAATATTTATTACATAATTGTAAATCGCTTTTGTTGGAGTGAAATCTGAACATCAAACGCCATCCATCATTCATCATTGGTTAATAACAACAGTTCCTTCTTTCTTGTGTGTATTTCTTTTTCTTTTTTATATTGAACGAAATAAAATTCTGATTGAATTTGATTTGATTTTATTTTTTTTATTATAAAATCCTTCAAAATTGACGAGATATAGGAGATGGCATCATGGGAAGCGAGCTACAAAGTTAGTTCTTTTTCCTTCTCTTTCCTTTCCTTTTCCTGCAAAGGGATCACTCTTTCAAACTAAGCCTTGCATTTTGCACCTTCACTGACAGCTTCAATTTGTGTTCTTCCATGTCTCTCACACCTGCCAGCAGATTTGCTCTGTACACTTCACATCGATGATTTATATTCTCTAACTCCGCACTCATTCCGCAAATTTTCTTTTCCTTCTCATCCTGAGGGATGGAAGGACGGGGAGATAACAAAAGATCAGTCATGAGTGAACAAGTCACCAAAAAATGCTAAGGAAGTTCCACAAACTTTTCAGACTATGCATGTTTAGGCCTTCTCTACATGAAATACATGAATTTTACATTAACATTAATTCTTGAAGTTAAGAACTGGACCTCTAAGTTTATAAAGTTGGCATTTTATCAATTAATTGTCCGATTCAGAAGCCTGAGAAAGCTAGCCTTAGACAGTCCAAGGAGAAGTCACAAGAAAAAAATGCTAATACACATGAAGCAACAAACACAATTAGAATCTTGACCCAATGAGCTAATAACTCAAAAGAAAAAATAAAATAACTGCCAGGACGAAATAGTTCTCACATGGGTAGTTAAAATGAATTTACTCTCCTAATTGACAATGGTTAGATAAAAACAAACCAAGTTATCAACACAACACATTGGAGGAGACTTATTAGGTGTTAAATTTTTCTATATACATATTTTGGATTTTGCTTAATTTATTGATTAAATCTAGAAACACAGAAATCTAGCATATACTGACTCATTGAATTAATCGATTAAAACTCTTTATCTCTTTTGAGGCAGAAGAAGGAGAATTCATCAAAGTTTACAGCTGGTAAATTGATAGAAAATATTCAAAACATGTGCCTTCGAAATCTATCAGTTGTGGAGAAACTAACTGCAGATTGATGTATAGGAGTTTGAGTTCCTTCAGATGCATGAAAGTCCTGGCTATCTCCACTGGTCAAAGTGATGCTGTGGATGGCTCCAGAACCTTGATTCTTTGCAGCAACAACCTTATTGGCAGCTTCTCATAAAGCATCCATTGCAACATTATATACGTGAAGAGGTTTTGCCCCTTCTTCCACATATTTGATTGTTGCCTGCCGTAGGTTGTTATACCAAACAGTTAAAAGACTCCTGACCACTGTTTGGCATGTCAGATCCATGCTCGTCTGCAACAGCTCCAATCTTGGCATTTCTTGTCCATCGTTTTAATATATACTGAGAAGGAAGTGTAAGAACATTTTTTGCTCTAAAAACAGCTAATATATGCCTACAAATTATTCCCGAATATTCAAACATCTGGCAACTACAGCTAGCTTTCATCTCAAAAGCTTTGAAACTGACAGTTCGCGCTTTGTGGTCTTCCCCAAATTTGGCCCCCTGAAAAGTGGTGACAGCTCCTGATTCATCAATTTTAATTGCAGGATTAGCAAGTGTCTCAACCAATTGCTCTTGAAATTTCTAGTATAGAGGCTTGCTGCTTGTTTTTCCATAGGAGATTGCATCTTCAGAACTGGTATAGCCATGTCATAATCTGCTTTAAACTCCTTCTCATGCCAACTTATTACAGCTTTCTCACACTCTTTAATCAACATCTGTATGGTGGTTGATGCAGTTAAATAGCCATCAAAGAATGAGTTTCCTCCATTTCTGTCCGTACCAGATATCTCCCCAAAAAAGGTGCCTCGCATATAAACAGGAACCCACTGTTGCCGTGCGTTGTATATCGACTGGAGCCATTCATTGTCCATAACATAGTATCTTTCGAGCAATGATTCCCAAGATGACTCAAACTCATCAATTGACTCAGTCTCATTAATACACTTCTGAAATTCTGTTTCAAACATAGAATGTGATTGATATATTTGAGCCAACTTCTCTTGGGTTTCTCTAATTATGCCCCACTTACAAAAATGAAGGCAGGTTTTAGGAAGAACCTGTGAAACGACAACCTGAATCAACCTATCAGGGTCAGTAGTGATAGAGACTGGTTGGCTTCCGGATATTGCCTCAAGCCAAGTTTGAAACAGTCAAATGAATGAAGATTCAGATTCATTGAGAATTAGGGCACACCCAAACAACACAGGCTGTCCATGATGATTCACTCCAGTGAATGAGGCAAATGGAAACCTATACTGATTGGTCCTGTATGATGTGTCAAATGTGACAGTATCACCAAAATAAGAATAATCCATCCTGTATGTAGCATCAGCCCAAAATATGTTTCCACCAGTGTGATCATTATCACCCTGAACAGCATAAAAGAAAGCAGAATTCTCACCAAAATATGTTTCCGCCACCACGGGTCCTCTGTCTGCCGGCATTCATGTACTCCAAAAATAAACTGCAGCATTAAGAAAGAAAGGAATACAACAGTTAATCCCCTAACCGATAATATAGATAGAAATTCAAGAATCACATTTCAAGCAAGATTTGACAGATTTATAGAAAACCTAGCAGAAAGAAGACTATTTTGGAAATATGTGCTTTAAAAAAAAAAATTCATTCGGCTAACCCCAACTACAGTAACCTGCCAATTTGCAGTAGAATTTACTTGTTGCAACCAATTTTGAAGTTTGCGGGGAGAATACTATTAATCAAGGACTGCGGAAGCTTGCGAATGAAAACACAGCAGCAACTAGCTATGGAGCAGTTTTACTCACCGAACTTAAACTAACGTGCACAAAATTCGAAGGAAATTTAGATAAAAAATTTTGCAACTTTAAATACACCACACAGGTGAGTTGAAAAGAAGAAAAAGAAAACGATATTTGTTAGAAAGGAATTCTGGTAGTGTAGAATTAATATAATCACTTAACAAAATGAAACAAGGAAGACATAAAAGAACAAACACCAAATGAAATGAAAAGGGAGAAGAGAGGAACTGACCCAAAACGCCAAGCGTTATCTAGAGCAGAGAAGGTGGTAGGGGAATTGCGTTTGCTTTCTAGGGCTCTGATCTCTGTATCTTGTTTGAGAGAAACTTCTGAAAATGCTAATTCAGAAAAGATACTGTTGATGTTTGGAAACTCCACCACTTCCAAATCGTTTATCACTCGTTACTCCTGTCATGTGTACGTGTGTCTTCAGATGAGATGAGTCCAAACCATTTGACCAACTTTGTTGCCGCTCTTCACTTTCAGTATATTTTTTCTACTTATACACACCGTGCACCTCATTCTTTTTCAGGCTCAAAAAATTGCCTCAAGCTCATTTCAATATCAAAGACTTTTAAAAGGACATTTTTGTCATTTCAGACGTTACACTGTAAAGATTAGGAGCTTGCTGTTCAACTCTTCCAAAAGGTTAAAATAAAAAAAAATGTTCCTTACACTTGAGTGCGCGGAATCATGGCACATACGCATTTTCGTACACACGTACTCATCTTGTTTACATGAAGAGGATGAAAGAAAATCGCTTTGTACAACCCAAGTAAGCATGAAAGAATACAATCTTCAAACATCTAGCTTATGGATCTTCCTCTACAATTTACATTCTAACAATGATCAAAATTACAACTGGCTTAAGAATACTAAATACAACACAATCAACAGACAGCCCAGCACGGTACCAATCTAACCTATGATCAACCTCTCTCCTGCATCTTATGCTCAATTGAAAGCAGCAGGCAAATACTTTCTACTTAAACCCTGTTGAAATAATAAGCATCTTAACTCTTTACCATTTATCTGGAAAATATGGCCATCAGACAAATCCAACATGCAGAGGTTGATATAATTTGTCGAGGCTGCAGTCTAACTTGTACATCTTTATCTACATATGTGATGGAAAGCTTCTCGCAAGACATTTTCTCTGCAAGGCCATAATAAAAAACTTGGAATATTACAAATGCAAAAGAATAAGATAATCCACTCACACACACAGAGAGACCAGGTCCAAGTCATTTCTTGATAAGTTAAATCTGCAACCAATAACCTTCAATATGGACACTGCACATTGCCTATTCATGAGCACATACATTCTTTTCTCATGGTCATGGTCTGAGATTGGAACCAAAAATTTCCACATAATACAGTGTAGAAACAATGTCTACAGTCAAAATAATCACTTCAAATTGACAACATATAAATCTACAGATATAAAATACACTATACAGGGCCACAGAAAATAAAAGGTTAACCCATCTCTAAACCATTGACAGGTAAATGTAACAGCCTTGTCAGAGGAGTATTCTAGAAGTACAGACTTCAAATAAAAAGAAATTAAAAATGAAAAGGAACTGCAAAAAAGAAAATGTATTGCACCTTTAGAGGCTATCCTTCATGCTAATTTTTATGTTTTGCACTTTAATTGACAACTGTAGCTTATGGTCTTCAATATCTTTCAACACTGAAAGCAGGTTAGCCCGATAAACTTCACACTTTCGACTAGCAAAGTCCAGCTCATTGGTAAGTTCTCGAATTTTTTTGTCCATATCGTCCTGCAAAGTATTACATGAAAAATGAAATTACAACACTCAACAACAGCAGATTATACACATATCATCCTGCATTGTCAGCAGCAACCATGTTAATAGAAGTATAAGGGCAGCATACACAACAATAATGTATCACAGGGAATAACATGGCTAACACTTCTGATTCAGATGCCATTTCAATAAAAACTAGAAGAGTTATAAGGGGTTTGAGAAAGTTGAAAAACCAGTATGATGGTCGCCTTCTATGAACCAAATAATACAAAAACTGTACTTTTTCTCCTTCTTATCTTTCTTTCCCCCGAAAAAGGAATATGAACTAAAATTTTATTTATGGAAAAAAAATTACAAAGACTGTAAACCAGCAATCCATTTCAAATAACATAGTAATATAATAGACACAGCAGAGAAAAGAACCCAAACTTAACCAAAACAGTCTCCCAATCTCTACAAATAAAGAAGAAAGTGGTAAAATCCTGGGAACTAACACTTAAAGTTCCTAAACTACATACATCATCTGAGTGAAAACTAAATGATGCAAAAGAAACCTAAAAGACACCTCCAAACTGCCTCACACCATTCACTACAAACAAACAATGCCTTAGACCATGCATGCTACAATCAATCAGAACAGTGCTCTGACAAGCTCATGAAATGTATTATACATCTCAGAGGCAAATCACCAGCAGTGCTTTAAAAGCACAATATTAGACTTCAGTGACTTAAAAGTGCCCACCACACGTTTTCCAAAACAACAAAAGTTAATCTTATAACACCATCCTCATTGGAGATATATTCTAAAAAGTTAGGAAACAAAAATGAACCACAGTGACAATGAATGAAAAATAATTCTCACCTCAGACAAAGGCTGGGTGGAGATTGCATGATGATTCTCACTCACAGTATTTGCCCTATTTGCATCATTTGCAGTGTTCCCCCTAATACGCCCATTGACCATGGTAGGTTTCCCCTCACTCTTTGCTGCCAGTGCAACTATTTTTGCAGCCTCTTGCAGAGCATCCATTGTAGCATTGTACGTGGCTATAGACTTTGCCCCTTCATCAACAAGTTTGAATGCTTCATGGCGTAGGGTATTGAATCGGACTGTATGAGATTCTAGATAATTGGTAAATACATCATTAGAACGCTCCTCTATAATAACACTGCTCTTGGCATTTCTGGTCCATCGTTTCAAAATATAATGGGATGGGAGAGTAAGAACATTGGTGACGCGAAAGACTGCCAATACATGTCTACAGAGAAGACCTGAAAACTCAAACATCTGGCAACTACAAGAAGCTTTCATCTCCAAAACATTGAACTTGACATAGTATGCTTTATGATCCTCTCCAAACTTAGCTACTTGATATATAATTATCTCTCCATCATCCTCAGCTTTTGAAGCCATGAATGTCAATGTCCCGACCAGCTCCTCTTGAAATCTCATAAATAATTTTCTCGTATAAAGCTCAGACGCTTGCCTCTCCATTGGAGATGGAGTCTTCAAAACTGGAGAAGTATTCATTGTATCATAGTCTGCTTTCACTTCTTTCTCATTTCGAGACTCTAGTGCTTTCTCATATAGTTTAAAGAATTGGTTCAGATTAGTTGAAGCATTCACATATCCATCAAAGTAGGAATTCATACTATCACTTCGCTGGGTTATAGACATTTCTGCAAAAAAAGTGTCATGCAGGTAAACTGGAACCCACTGCCTGCGTGCAGCGTAAATTGTTTGAAGCCACTCATGATCCCTGAGTTCATATCTATCAACCAGTGACAGCCAGCAAGACTCAAATTCCTCAATTGACTCGGTCAAATTAACGCATTTATGAAAGTCTGCCTCAAAATGTGGATGCTGGAGAAACACATGGGACAACTTCTCTTGGCATTTTTTGAAGATGTGCCACTTGCAAAAACGATGGCGGGTCTCTGGGAAAACCTGGGTGATAGCTGATCGTATCATTGCATCATGATCAGTCGTTATTGATACCGGAGGACGTCCAGACATTGCCATAAGCCACGTCTTGAACAACCAAATAAATGATGCTTCAGATTCATTTATCAAGAATGCACAACCAAACAACACAGGCTGCCCGTGATGGTTTACCCCAGTGAAAGGTGCAAAAGGCAATCGATACCTATTGGACCTGTAAGTTGTGTCAAAGGTGACAGTATCACCAAAGTAAGTATAGTTATTCCTAGCCCTTGGATCTGCCCAGAAGACATTGCCCATAGAATGGTCTTCATCACCCTGCACTGCATAAAAGAAATTGGGGTTCTCTACATGCATTTGTTTCAAATAATCCAAAAGGAGCTGAATGTCTCCTTCTAAGCTCCTCTGGCGATTATTTCGCATGTAATTCCTACAGTCCACCTCTGTAAATCCAACTTTGCTTATTCCACCATATTCTTTTATTAAAGCTGACATGATCCTACGAGGGCCCATTCCAGCCGCCTGCAAAGTATCAATCAAAGTCTTAGCGGGACCTGAGATTTGCCTATGAGAACGAAGGCAATGAACCTGATCCGGAGGAACTAGCTCATGATTGTGTTCTTTAACAAAACCAGACACAACCCATTTCCCAGAATCCTGCATTTTTACAGACAATGACGCTTTACATCCCACTCTAGTAATCGTTCGAGGTCGCTTGATCTCCCTATCCTTGGTACGCTTTTCATTCAAATTTCTAAAACCTTCTTTAGCACAAACAAATTGTCTTTGAATAATAGCTCCATCACGCCTAGAACGACGAGATGAACTCACCCGGGTACTAAACCCAACACGACGAGCATAGGAATTGTAAAATGCCTTAGCAGCCTCTTCAGACTCAAATTCCATGCCCTCGTAAGGTTCGAGGTCCAACAAATCACCCTCAGGAAGGAAAATTTCCCCACTGCCACCAGCAGTAATAGGGAGAGGACTATCAACCATGTCCTCTTCATCAACATGGTGGGAAATTTCCATGGCATCGTCATCTCCATCTCGCCCGCTACTCCCTCCTCCTAAACCTATATCGAATTCAAGAACTTCGCTATCCATCCCGAAAATCTATACAATATACGTATTAACTTTTCCTCTACAATCTAGTGGGAAAATAAATATAGCAAATTTGTACTAATACGCCATGAATTAACAGGGAAACGAACACAAGAACTGACCATTTTAGGCATCAAACTTAATCCTCCATTTCTCAAGCACGTAGAATATCAACCCAGAAAAGTAAAAGAGTCAAGAGTGTAGCACAGCGAAAGTCTCGAGAGAGGTTTCTTGTAGGTGTTCTAGGGTTTTGTATAGAGGGAGAGAGAAGCCCTAGAAGAAACAGGTACGATAGTGGATTCTAGTGAAATTGATGAGAATTTGTTTCTGGTTAGGTGATTGAATTAAAGGAAACAAAGAAAAAAGAAACTTTCATTCTGGCTTTCGGGGAGAAAAAGAAAGAGAGAATAGAAGAGTCGAGCGTGGCGTTGCGTGGGGCGGGTTCTGGTGTTGTACTTTCTAATCCAGGGACTTCGGAGTTTTATTTTGGACCCTAGCCATAATATCCACCGTCCGATCATAAGACGGGCCATCATGATAATCAAGAAGCTCATTTTTATCCCTCTTCAATCAGAATCGCATGTTTTTTTCTTGAAATGTTGAAAATATAACATGTTGCAAACGAGTTGGGCCACCCAAATCCACAATGAGCCCTATCTGTTTTTGGTAGAAGTCCATTCTCGGTCGTTGGTGGGCTGAGATGAGTTCCAGTTCTATGCCCATAATCGACAAATGTTAAGCCCACCAACTAAATAAAATAATTATTTATCATCCTAATTGTATATATTGGTCTAAGAACTTGGTCCCGTCCCAATTAAGGATCATAAATGGACCATATTATTATTTTTTAATAATAATAATAATAATATTATATTAAATTAGTTAGTACTATTAACTTGAACCAAAAAAATTTGCTAAACTTGTTACATTCAAAAGAGACATTCGATTTTAATTATGGATTAATATCCATTAACACTTTTCTTCGACAGGAGGCCTAAATCAAAGATAGGCAACATTTCACTTTTATTTATTCCTTCTTCTGTGATCAACCACAATTAAGAAGACATACAGTAGTAATACAATTTAATTAAAAGAGAAAAGTGAAATGGGAAAGGAGTAAAAGCATTGACTGAGTCTTGCTTCTCTATTCCTATTTTGACCATAAACAAGCTTTGGTTTTATTCCAAATTAGACCATGGACCATTGACTACACAATATCCACAATTTATCCCTTTGTCTCTCTTGGTGCTTGATTGAAGAATACTATTCACCACCTAGTCTCAACTCCAGTATGATAATTGACATGTAGTTATATCATAAAATCTTCCTTCTCTAGTTTTATTCTATTAAAGTTAGTCAAATTTATTGTTAAAATTACTAAACTTCTCTTATAAATATCATTTAAGTTGAGATGATATCCATTTTGCCTCGTCTTGTTGAAGTACCAAACTTTCAGAATAATCCAGGCAGCTGCTTTTATTTCATAATGATTTGAGTTCCTTTATTTATCAAAGAGATAAGAATAAGATCCCACGTCACAACTAAGCTCCTTTGGCTCAATTTATGGGGGCATTGTTTCCTTTGTTCTTTCTATATTCTGACCTTTAAAAGAAAGAGTAGCCAGAATTTGTTAAAGCTATGGTAACTTCTTTGACAAACTCTCATGTATATGATTAACTTAAACCCTTGACTAACATTAACTTTACTAATTCACATATTCTACTAATTAATATACATGATTAAGTACTACATATTTTCTCATAAACTATCATAATAACTAAATTTTTATCTAAGATTGATTTATTTTTGTTATAATTTAAAAGCATGTAATAAATAAAATATTTGATAAACGCCAGAAAAAAAATATTTGATAAATGTCAATTTTTAACAAGTATTTCTCATATTTTAAATTTATATTTAATATTAGTAATTTATTCCACAATATTATTATAATTTGTGATTCCAAAATCTACACCTTAATATACTGAACACATTTCCTTTTAGTTTTCTCCATGGAATTAGATTCTAGTCCATGCTTGCTTTCTTATTAATTTTTCCTTCCCCAACCCTTAATTGTTCATCAACATAACCAAGTAATACTCTACTCGTGAAACTTAAGCAAAGTATCTAAATATACAAGGCTCTTGAAAAAACTCTTTTTTGCCATAATGGCTAACTAGCTATCTATTCAAAGAGTACAAACTATATAACTTTATTCCCTTGATCATTATTCACACTTAATTCATACCCATAAAACAAACTCTTCCTCAGAGGATGAATTAGTAAGTTAAAAAAAAAAAAAAAAAACCATGCAGATTGACAAAGAAATCTCTCATCACCCGATCCACCCACAACACAAGCTAAATCTCCAATACACAGAGATCCCATTCAACTGTGCTGGATGCAAAGAAGCGGGCATTGGCTTCAAATATAGTTGCCATCAATGCGAATTTGATTTACACAAGGCATGCGCAATTGCAGATCCGAAAATCTCTCATCCCTTCTACAAAAAATGTGATTTCGAATTCCACTACCAACCTCCAGGTAAGGTATTGAGAATATGTGATGCATGCAGAAACGATGTTTCAGGTTTCGTGTACCACTGCAAAAGATGTGGGTTTGATCTTCATCCTTGTTGCGCAAATCTGCCTCAAACGTTGGACGATGGAGAAATCAATCTTTACCTCTGTATGAAACTCTCTAGCTCGTGTCATCAATGCGGCCGCAAAGGACCTGGCTGGTCTTACAGGTCGAAATGCAAGTCATATAATCTTCATGTTTCGTGTGTTAAGGATTTGCTGGTGGAGAGTTGGCAAGCTATGTATTTGAAGGTGGACAAGAACAAAGTTAGAGAAATGCAGACAAAAATTCCCAGCCTTAAGGGGACATTGAAGAATCACCATGGAAATAGTACTGCAGGAACAGGACGATCAGGTGGGAAGATAAGGAAGTGTTGTGAGTTTGCAGGTGGTGCTGTTGGTCTTATTGTGTCTGCCATATTAGGAGATCCTACAGCTCTGATTGCTGCTGTGATCGGGGGTTTCATATCCAAGTAATTAGAAAGAAGCTTAAGCCATGCATGCATGCATAAAATCATCATCTTCGTTATCATCATCATCATCATCATCATCTTCGTTATGATCATCATCATCATCATCATCATCATCAAATAATTAATGAGCATGCACGATGCATATATCAAACTCTTCTCTTGTTGTGTGTCTTATATATATATATATATATATATATATATATATATATATATGGTTTGTTGTGTTGTTTAATTACTTCCTTATTTAGATTAAGGTTGTGAGTGATTAGAGCCTATATGTCTGATATATGGCCGTCCAAATCCTTGAATTTGCATTTTTTCTTTCAAAAGAAATGATATGCGTGCGGGGTGGTATACAATGATCAATATTATATGTTAACAATGTTATAAGCTAGAAGGATATTATGCTATACTATAGTATTATACTATACTCTACTCACGGTTATTAAACTCAACATTCGATTTCAGTTTATCTAAATTATGTTTTATATTTGTTTTACTTCATAACATCATTAATATATATATATATATGTATATATTAAGAAATTGTCATTCTAATTTATACACCAAAAATTTAGTTATTAAATATTTAAATATATTTTAAAATTAAGAATGCAATCATTAATTTTTTTTAAAAATTATAATTATCATATATAAATTTATTAACGATAAAGAAAGTATTTTTTTATTTACACATTTCAGTACAAATCATTGCAATAAAGACATTACCTTTGATATAGAAGAAGATTTAGAAAAATAAGGAAAGGGAAATCATATTTGGTCTTCTTAGAAGGGTCTTGGAGTACAGCGTGTTGCTGAGGAATTTAATTCATTCCCCAGCTAGAGAATTATTTATATAGGTAATTCCAGATCACGATGACTTGGATGTTTTCTGGCATGATGAAACATTTGACTTATTAATGCCAAATTAGAAGGGGAGACTTATAAAATTCAACAGTGTTAGCTCAATAATCAATTACCTCCTCCACTATCCATCTCTTTACAAACAAAAGAAAAAAAAAAAAAAAGAATATATAATTGTTGATTATGGAATTTATTAGAACAATATTACAATTTAAATATAACAGAAATTCAAGGTCCAACAAGGCAACAGGGAAATCCATTGTCGAGAAGTTGATGCATAGATTTCCTAACAATAACAATAACAATAACACTAACATTACCATTCATTCATTCAACACTTCTGAGTTGAGAAAAAGTACACATACTCGAGGAGAGAAAGCAAGCAGTTATAGTTTTGATCACCAATTCTGTATTTGCTTTTCAGTTTTTTCTTAGTTTGTTGCTCAATTGGGCATGTCAAGTAAGCTGAATTTCATCAGTGTGTTTTTGATTATCCTCTTGAGGTCCTTTCTTCTTCTTCTTCTTCTTCTTCTTCATTCAGCATCAGCAGTATCTTTCGAACGCTAACAGATCTCTTTTCTTAACTTTGACGATAGAGAGGGATGGGGGTAACTTCACTTTTTCAAAGGGTCATACTAAAATCTCTCATGGAGTTCTTCAGCTAACTCTGACACCGCCAATTATCAGTTCAACCATCTTTGCCACGAGAAGTCTGGACGCATCAGCATTTCAGGCTCTTCGATGAAGATGAAGAAGATGATAAGTTACTAGCGTCTTTCACCTCTACTTTGGTTATTAATTTGGTCAAAATTCGAGTAGGGGATGCTGGCCGTGGCCTTTCTTTTTTCACCGCACCAAATAAAAGCTTACCCGAATCAAGTAATGGCCAACGGCTTGGCCTCACCAACGATTCCGCAGACAGTAGCACACAACCATTTTGTAGCCATTGAATTTGAAACCGTCAAACAAGACTTCGACCCGGAAGACAATCATATTGGCCTCCACATCAACTCCATTAAATTAGAAAAAAAAAAATGTTTCTTTCAGCAATTATAATCATGGTATCTGCTGAAGGAGGAGACAACCACACTGTCTGGGTCGAATGTAATGGAACATCCAAATTGATGCAAGTCTGCATGGAGCAATTCAACAAACCTAAGACTCAAAAACCACTTCTCANTGATGCAAGTCTGCATGGAGCAATTCAACAAACCTAAGACTCAAAAACCACTTCTCAGCCAGACCACAAATCTAAGAGATTACCTGAAATCGGAATCCAACTTCGGCTTTTCTGCTTCTGCTGGTGATCCGCACATTCAGTTGTACTGTGTCCAACGATGGACATTGGAGATACAAGTTGTTCCAAAGAAAAGGGATCGAAATTGTTCCTGTGGTAATATTTTTAGTTAGTCTTTGTTTATGTGAAGAAGAAGAAGAGGAGATCAAGAACAAGAGTTGAAGAGCAGCATCATGAGTTTGGTAAATTGAAATGGTTGCCTGGGATGCCAAGAGAATTCAAGTACAAGGAGTTGAAGAAGGCCATAGACAACTTCCATGAGAGTATGAAGCTTGGAAAGGTGGCGTCGACATTGTTTATACAGCTGACGTTGTTCTCCACGGCAAAGATCATATAATACTCCTGAAATAGCTGCCAAAAATTTCTCCAGGGTCAACGTCAAAAGCAAAAGTGAGTTATTACCTGAGCTCGCCATCATCCATTGGCTTGGCCGTAAACACCTTGTCCTCCCGCTTGGTAATTACTCTTTCTATCTTCTTCTTCTTCTTCTTCATAAATTTAGCGACACCATGATATAATTAATTGTCAAAAGGAACAAAATGGATCTAGATTATCCCACTGATTAATTTAAAAATTTCCAACATTGAAGCAAATTCAGATATTCAATATCGATTAACATAATCTTCTAAGATCATTCCTAGATTAACATAATCTTTCTTTCTTTTCTTCAGGATGGTGCCATGAGAAAGGTAAGCTTCTATTGGTGCACAATTAATGCCAAAGGGAAGCTTGGAGAAACATTATATGGAGAATCCAAGCAGATAACTCTGAATTGGAATCATAGATACAAAATACTAACAGGAGTAGCATCAGCGTTATATTACCTGCACAATGAATATGACCAAAAGGTGGTGCACCGGGATCTTGATGCAAACTTTAATGCTCAGCTAGGTGATTTTGGTCTCAAGTAATCAAGAATGAGAAAAACTCCTACACTGAGCTAGGATCAGTAGGAGTCACTGGAACCGTGGACTACGTTGCCCCAGAATAATTTGACACAGGGAAGGCTACCCCAGAATCTGATGCGTTTGGCTTTGGGGCAGTGATTCTGGAAGTCATTTGTGGCAGAAGTCCTGAAATTATGATCCCTCAGGAACAACATTCTTATACATTGGTTGGTTGAGTCTGGATGTTGTATCGAGATGGCCACATTCAAGATGTGGTAACCAATGGCTTAACATTGATTCTGTTGTTGATGAAGCAAAGAGACATAGTTTTGGGACTGACATGTTCGCATCCCATAGCCAGCGAGAGACCTAAAATGGAGGGTGTATTAAAGATCATATCTGGAACTTCACGGTCCCTCCTTGTTCTCATGGCCTTCAACTGGTCCTCCCATCAGCATGTTTAACAGTTTACTTTCTAGCATGACATTGTCTTCTCAAGGTTCTGGTGTGACAAGTAGTGAAACCAAATCAGAGACTGCTTCAACTCATCTCCCTGTTTGAATGAATCTTCAAGCATCTAGAGTTCAGGAGTTATATCATATGTACAGAATACGAAATTTGTGCAGAATGTAGCTGCATTCTTCTCTGCATATTTATAATGGGGTGTTCCTGTATTGGCTGTATACACCTCATTTGTTTTTGTGTTTTTAGCAGTCTCCTGTTTCACTGTACCATCACATATTTCAATATTTTTCCAAGTTGATCCCTTAAGCCTCACCAAGCATACTCTTGATGGTAAACCTTGTTGCTGGTAAGCGATTTTAATGAAACATCCTTCATAAGGGCAGCCAAAAATGGTCTATTATACATCACATAATCAACAAACACCGACTCAATACATAATCCAACACTTTCTCAAATGAATCTCAAGAACCTAAAGTATAAAGCATTTTGTAGTTTCATCGATGTAGACATCTTGTACTGAATTGTACCAATGAATCTCTAGATAGCACAAGCACAAATCTTAATTTCCCATTAATCCACGAAGAACCTTAGACAAGTTGAATTCATTTAATAGATCAAGGAAATATTATCTGAAACAAAAGATTAAACTAAGCAAGAGTTTGCAAAAATGAAAGGCTAAAAAGAGAAGAATCTGACTCTAATACCTCAAGAAAATAATCCAAACTTTATCAGGAACTTCTTTGCATTACAGTCCAGCATTTCACTCAAGCTACAATCTATATTCCTTTGTTTCAAAAGCTTATGTCGCAGCTCCACTCTCTTCTTTAAACCATGGCGGAAAAAGTCAGGATAATCAGCAACTTCGTCAATTTGACGCCCCATTACTTCCACCAAAAACTTAATCCTGGGTTCTAAAGCATTTTTTATGCTCTTGATCAGGATAGGGGGATAAGCAGTGACCAAAGCTGCTATCTTTCCATCTTCAAACCCACACCTCTTTAAATAAGTAAAATTGGGTCTCAATATCTTGTTCACATCACGGCACAAAACTTCAGGGAATTTCAGTGCTACCATTTGAATATCTAGCTCCTTCAGTCCTATTGACTTCAAAAACTCTGAAGTAGGGCGTAGCCTCTTATCAACACTATAACCCATTATAAACGGATGTTTCACAAGGACTTTACCAATCATCCCCTCTCTGGCAAGCCCAATACTAGCAAGAAAGTCCACAGTTTCTGAGAGCTTACATTCAATGCTGTAGCTGATGAGCCTTGGATTGAGCAATATCATCCTGCCAAGTTGCTTTTCAGGGACTCCAAGAGCCTGAAAGAAAGCCAAAAGTGGACAGAGCTTCTCTTCCACACTGTGGGAGAGTATATGAGGGAACTTGGTTATGGTAGAAGCAACTTCATGGGGTTTTGTTCCTAGTGTAGTGAGGCATTCAACCATTGGTACCAGCTTCTCGTTGAGACCAAGAGTGAGGATTTTGGGGCACTTGGAAACAACATAAGGGAGCTTTCTCTCTTGAATGCCAATGCTTTTTAAGTAAGCCCAATTTTCAGAGGCTCTTTCACTTTCAACACCCTGTAGGCGCTTGCATCTTTTGAACATATCATTGATGGTTTTATCACCAAAACCTCTATCCTTGAAGAACCACATGATGCTACTACCATTTTGACCGGTGCTGATTTCCATATTTCCTGAAAGAAGTTGCAGAACATATCAAGCTCAAGCTATATTTAAAAGTTTGTCATGTGCTTGTTTCTAATTTTTTGCTTTGTTTTTACAGATGGAACGTAAAGCCACTAGTTTATTGATAAGCAAAAATATTCAGAGTGAATGTTCAAATTGTAGACAATAAAACATCAATTCACTTGCTGTCTCTATGCAATAGACTGCACTACTCCAAAAATCATTAAAAAAAAAAAAAATCCACTTCAAAATATGGATAAGTAGATAAGCATGGTTTCAAGTAGCAAGGAAACATTCTTAAATATGAATATCCAGTCCTTTTCAACGACTACAGAACTAGCACAACTAAAAGGAATCAACATTGCACGGATAAGTAATCAGTAGTTAAACAGAATATAAAAGAACAAACTTCGATAACTGTTCCTGTGGAAAACACAAATTTTCCAGCAGTTTACAGAAGGAAATTCAAATTGTCGTGAAGATTGTAATTGAAGAAGCAAACCAAATGCAAGAATAGGAGAATCAAACGAGAAAGAGCAGATATGGAATCATTATAAACTTAACATTTTGCAGCGATTTTCAGTTTGCACTAAATAACCTACATGTACGAAAGACAGTAGTTAAACAGATAAAAATGTTATGATGGGGTTGAAGAAAAAGCTGCTTACCGTGGATATAATCAGGTAAAAGCCAAACTTATAAAACTGTCTAGTTGGGCAACGAGTCCTGCAGTTAACACTACGAAATCGGAACTCAGAAGTGAACCGTAAAAGCCTTATCTATTGTTCGTTACTCCGTTCTGCTTTTCTCATGTTGCCGTAGTCGTCCTTACCTTGTTTAAATTAAATGACCAATGTACCCTCGATTTCATTTTACCTTGTTGCCAAAACCCTAACCTGGCCTACCGAAAACCCTGCCTCTTTGTGTTGGAGGCGAAACAGAGCAGAAAATAAGATGCCATCCTCTCAAGGTGGAATCTTTATCAAGGTAATAATAAAGTCGAATCTTCAAAGGCATCCATTCATTTCAAATTCAACAGTTCTACGGAATTTCTGTTCTATGAGAGATTTCAATGTTGATAACGACGGTAATAATGGGAGATCTAGCAACAACAATAATAAAAATGATTACCAGAATCCTCCGGAGCCAATTCCCAATAGGCCTTTAAGGGGTGAGAGACCATTTAATCATCAAAATCAACCTCAGCGCTCTTCGCAGCCTCGCTTCAATAACTATCCGCAACAATCCTCTCAAGTACCCAACAGGCGTCACCGTCCTCCGCCGAAGCTGCCGGATGATGTCCAATCAGACGAAAGTTTCCTCGAAAAATTCAAACTTTCTATTGACGATAAAACAGAAAAGCCCCTACGGAATGATATAACGACATCAACCGCCCAGCTTTCTCCACAACAAGAACACAAACTCAATCGTGATCAACGGGTTTCTGAGCCTCCTCAAGATGCAGATGAGATCTTCAAGAAAATGAAAGAAACGGGTCTCATACCAAATGCTGTGGCTATGCTTGATGGACTTTGCAAAGACGGTCTTGTCCAGGAAGCCATGAAACTGTTTGGTCTAATGCGTGAGAAAGGTACCATTCCTGAAGTTGTTATTTACACTGCCGTTGTTGATGGTTTTTGCAAGTCACAAAAATTTGATGATGCCAAGAGGATTTTCAGGAAAATGCAGTCCAATGGCGTTGCTCCCAATGCCTTCAGTTATACAATATCGATTCAAGGCTTGTATAAGTGTAACAAGTTAGAAGATGCTATTGAATACTGTGTTGAAATGTTAGAAGTTGGTCATTCTCTAAATGTGGCTACTTTTGTTGGACTAGTTGATGGATTGTGTAGGGAAAAGGGTGTTGAGGAAGCACAGGGTGTGATTGCTACATTGAAACATAAGGGATTTCTTGTTAATGATAAAGCTGTTAGAGAGTTCTTCGACAAAAAGGCATCATTTTCACCAATGGTTTGGGAAGCGATCTTCGGGAAGAAAACCTCTCAGAAGCCATTTTGAATTTTCTTGTCTGTATGTTCTTCTTTTCAGCCTTCACATGTTTATGTGGCTTCCTCGTCATTTTATTTTCCCTTGTATGAGGAAATGTGGAACCAACATTTAAATTCATCAATAGAAGTTCTCATCGTTATAGCCTGTTAAAATAAGTGCATTGGTCATGTGTTTTTGGACAACTGATCATAATTAGCTTACTGTTGTTGCTTCTTATTGATGACCAACTCTTCATGGTGATCCTAGTTTTAAAATAAAGCTCTTTCCAGCATAGAATTTGACATAAGGCTGAATTTCTTTCTTCATGTTTTTTATCCTGTTGCCTGTTGTTGCTGCATAAATCTTGCATCAAATATGACTTGTTCATTGGAAGTGAGGATAATAGTATGTGGAGATGGACAGGTCAGGGCAGTGGTAGAGGTAGTGGTGAGAATGACAGAATAGCATTGTGTAGGAAACAAGAATAAATAGAGAAGGTACCAGTGGCTTTAGTAATTGTAGTACCTTTGGGTATCATGTTTTAGCAGTCCTTGACTAGTTGTTTGATTGCTTATCAATATTACTGGCAAGAAGAAGTGAGATGGAACTTATTGATATTGGTAGAGAGAGATGGTTGAAATTTTGCTGAATTTGCTTTCGAAGATAATATTGATGCTTAAATCATAACTTTGCTAGCAGTCTTCTATATCCTGTAGGTTCTTGACCCAACTTCTCCATCACAAGTAGAAGATGATCAGCAAATGTTGAGAATATCCCGAAGTCTAGTGTTATGTGTAGGGATAGCAGCGGTACGGGTTTGGGATCGGATACCTTCAAACTCATTTCTGCATCCGTGAAAAAAATTTAATACTAAATTCACTGCAGGTTAATTTTTCACTACCAAATTTGCTTAAACGAATTTTTAATAATTATCACATTTGTATGGATATCTAAAAATTTTCAGTAATTTTTTTTATATTTTCAAATTATGTTTATACTATTATTAAATATCAAATTTAAATTTATAAAATAGTTAATTAAAATTATAATTTTTAATATTAATTTAAAATAAAATATATCATTTATATAAAATATTTAATAT
>CP135543.1:611807-636321 GCA_032402905.1 Khaya senegalensis
ACTACTATTTTATGTTAGTCAAACCCATGCTAGAAGGAATTCTGCCGGGACAGCCCTCGTAATAATCTCTATAATTATAGATGATTAATATTGTGACAAGCACACGCAACATTCCAGCTTGGCTATGTACATTGCACGTGTTACATATTATCTCTTCAGCCAGTTCCATCATCAAAACTAATTTCTTATCTTGGACAAATATATAATTTTCAGCCAAAAATTTTGATGTTGAATAGATCAATTCAATGTAAACCATCCAATAAGCCATTAGAATCATTCATCAAGATCCCTACACACAACAAAAGAGAGTGATTTTATAATCATGAACGGTTTTGTGCTTTGGGCTTTGGCAATATATTACTCATTGCTTGCATAATATTATATCGACAGAGTGATTAATAAACAGTAAGACTTTATCGCTATAATAATTGAATTCGGCTGATTAGGATGGAATGCTGTTGTTTTCCAAATAAAATAAGAGAAGACTAGGAGAATATGGGGTCGGCGCCGGCCCTTCGCCTCCCCCGAAACAGTCAGGAATGCTTTGCAAGTTAATTAGAAATATAAAATGGTTTGACTGTTAAGCCTCCTTGCTATATATAATGGACTTCGTCTTCCATCTTCCTCTCATAACTTAACCTCTTTCATCAGTCACCAGAAGAAAGTAGCAGAGTTGCAACAAGCAACACAAGATGATTTCTTGTGTGTATTCTCAGTCGCTTTTGTGCACAGCTGCCATTGTTTTCTTGACCTGTATTCTGATACCATTACTTGACCTGAAAAGAGCCATTCTCAGAATACTCTGTTTCATTTTTCTCAAATATCAACCAGAGGAGAGTTCCCAGGTTATATCAGATCTTTCAGTGAGCAGGTTTGAAGATTTGAGCAAGTACTACGGCAGCAGCAGCAAAGTAGAAGAAATGTGCTCCATTTGCTTGATGGAGTTCGGGAATGAAGATGTTGTGAGCAGACTCGGCAGATGTGGGCATGTCTTCCACATGGATTGCATTGAAAGATGGCTAGATTGTAATCAATTTACCTGCCCACTCTGCAGATCATTTTTCCTCATCAACGTCAAATCTTCCCATGCAAAATGTGACAATTTTTCACATTCCCAGTTTCAGCAGTTTTGATGTTTGAGTATCGTTTTTTGCTCTGTTTCAGAAGGCAATGCATGCATGGAGCATGACTATAAATTGAGGGAGAGCAGGGCTAATGCTAGCTGACATTTGCCAGATGCTGTCTATAACTTCAATTGCTTTTGTTTTTTTACGTTTTGAAGAAGCAGAAGATATCATGAATTGATTTGTTATCTTTTGCAGTCAACTAATTAGGGATTGCGGCTTTGCAAATCTAAATCTAATAGAGAAGCGTGGATACTGATGGTATCAACCTTTAAAAGTTTGGCATGTGATGGGACAGATGCATGTTTTCTTACATAGATTTGCAGCCGCCCAAATGTTTGTTGTTCTCGTTCTGGAGTCTCACTGCTGCATATGTAAATACAGATCTCAAATTAAATACATCTGGCAATAATTACACCAAAATCTAAATGCTTCAAAGCAACGAGACCTCAACCACGAACAAATAGAAAGATTTAAAACGCAGCTGATGAAACGTTACTTGTTCTGAATCATGAACCAAAAGTCAGTGAATGTGTGTACATGTGCGTCTGTGTGGGTATATTTACAAAGCTGAAAAGTAAATTATCTCGGCTTAACCTTTAAAATACAAATTAGACCGAGTATTTGTACAGGGAACTAGAGAGAATTTCTATTAAAAGTGGGTGTTTTGAGAAACAGAAGCGGCGCCATTTAGGATCACTCAACTATGTCAGTGGGATTGGGCCGTTCTCCTATTCTTATTTTCAGACCAAGCGCGGGCTTCGGGGTTGGAACCAAAGGCACGCCTTGTATTCTTAAATGAAGGGGGTGTAGTCAGGGAAATAGCTTGGTGCTTTTAGCATTATTCGTTTCGAAATGTTTTCACCACCGTCTTCGTCGCACTTGCATACATAAACGCAGAATAGTTGAACGCCCTGTAAATTTCATTTTTTTTTTTTATTTTTATTTCCCTAATACTAATAATAATAATATAGGAAGAGGAAAATTTCAGAGCAGAGAGCAGAGAAGAATTGCATAACGTGTTACGAGGACTCACCGTTCAAAACAAAACCATGGTGAGCGATATTCATCTTCGATCTTCTTATTTACAATTCCATTTGCTGTTTGTGTTTGTGTTTCAACTGAATTTCATCATAAGCTTCTTTTCCTCGTCAAGCTTAATGGAGAGTCAATCTACTGCGTTCCATTCCTTTAGATCTACTTCTTTCTTTGGAAACAACTTCTTAAAGCTTTTTATTTCATTCATATTAGATTAGATGTGCTGCTACCGTCATATTTTCTGTTTAGTAGCTGAATTGTTACTGTATTGATGTTCATTTTAAATTATATTGCATTTCAGCTTTGTCTCTGTTAGATCTGGTTTATTCATGGACTGAAATCATATTATATTTCCATTATCTGTATTTTATTAGCTTCCTATTTCATTTAAAATCGCATTTTTAGACGAATTGTGCGTTAGGATGTCGAAGGTTAAATATAAGTTTGCAATTAAGTGATTGATGTCAACATCTGGCCTTTTACTTTTTACTAGTATGCAGAGTATTGCCTTATGTAATGAACAAGTTTCAGCTGATTTATGCAATTAACACAAAAAGCACTTCATATTATCTTATTTATCCATATATTAGATATATAACATATATTAGAAGATTCCTTGATTGAGATAACAATAAATTAATATCAGTTATCATAGTTTACTTAAAATTTAAATGCATTGAATAAGATCAGTGACCGTTAGATTTATCCAACAGTGAATGAGTAATGGTCCGGATGTTTAGTTATATCAGAGATCTCATATGACTCCTCTCTCTCTCACACACACACTCACACACTCACACATGTTATGCAAGTAGCTTCTTTGAGTTGGTCATTTGGTGAAGCTTTGTCTCTTAAAGGTTTGCATAAGATGTGTCATGCTGTTATTTTAGTGAGGCAATTAATAGAACAGTCTAGGCTGAATGTGTTGGTGATTCAGGGTTGTGTATGAGAGAACACTAGTTATGGAAATAATTTTTTGGCCTATCTAGGAAGATGACCCATGATTTGTGTTGTACTTCCTGAGATGGCTGCTTCTGACAACTATAGATTATGGATTATTTTCAAACAAGAACTACAATGCTTAAATTATTTGGAAAATGGCTATGAATGATGGGGGCAACAAATCATTTGTTGGAAGGACAAAATAAACATGAGATTGCAAAGAATTCCAGTGGCATGTAGTGAAGTTCAAATGCTTCGAAGAATTCAACCCAAGTTTTTAGGTTAAGTTTTCTTGACTCTGGTTGAGTATGGTTGGTCTACCTGGGTCTCCTGAAACACTCATTCTCAATAGTGATCCTAGAGTAAAACAGGCATATTAGGGGGATTTTAAATGCAATCCAGTTAGTGTTCTTGGATTCTTTTGGTGCAATTGCTCTTGCTGCATATCCAAATAGATACATTGCTATGGACAACTTCAATAAGTATGAAAAGATCAAGTAATTTTTATTTTTTGATAGGAAAAAAAAAATATTATTAGAATGAAAGGGAAGAAGCTACAAAAGTGAATCAGACGTCTACTAGGCAACAAACTACCCTATAAAAGCTACCTATTGGCTAAACAAATCAAAATTAGTAGATGTATGCCCCAAACGGTATCCCCTCCCCAAAATTTGCGAAAACTGAAAGGGGCCTCAATAAACGAAATTAAATTAAGACCCCCAATTGAGATCGATAAAGTAGAGAAGTAATTTTTATTTATATTTTTGTTGGGTATGGAATCTTATGTTTCCTTTATCTCTTTAATGTTATCCTAACAAATTTAAAATGCAGATAACCTCAAGGCTATTGTGTCTCTTCTGCTTAATAAATCTGGTTGTGCATGGTTTCAGATTCACTTTGTGCTTCTTATCAGTCGACAAGGAAAAGTAAGGTTGACAAAATGGTATTCTCCTTATGCACAGAAGGAAAGAACTAAGGCATGGGTTACTAATCTTTTCCGTCAAGATCTTAGCTTTATATGTTTTCAAATTTTACTTAATGTTTATGTCATAAAACCATGGTATTAGATATTTGATCTTTGTGTTAGCGTTTTCTGAAATTCTTCTAAGCTGATGTGTTTTGAAATTGATGTTTGTCTAAGGTTATCCGTGAGCTAAGTGGTGTGATTCTTACACGAGGACCCAAGCTCTGTAATTTTGTGGAATGGAGAGGATACAAGGTTGTTTATAAAAGGTAATGCACATAAGTCACTGTTTGTTTTCGGCGCTGTAGTTTGACTTATGCAATGAATATGTTTTGTCGTTGAAGAGATAATTGACTGAGTTGTTTCCAATGAATTTGTTATGCAGATATGCTAGTCTATACTTCTGCATGTGCATTGATCAGGATGACAATGAATTAGAGATCCTAGAAATAATTCATCATTTTGTTGAGATTCTTGATAGATACTTCGGCAGTGTAAGTGAAGTTAACTGCTACTGTCTAAGATCACTGAGGCTTCATTTTGGTATAGAGGTGTGGAGGATTTTGAACCATAGTTGTTGATGGATGGAAGCACTTCAAGTAAAATATTAATGGAAAAATGAGTGGGTCCTACTAAAGTTGGTTTAACTAAATACTTTTTTGGTTTTACTTCCCAAACAAAAGCACCACACTCCCAAACGACTGAGTGCATTATCATGCATACTGTCCATTTGATTGGGTAAAAGCTGATTGCCGTGTATTTGTTCTTGCATCCAGGTTTGTGAGTTGGACCTGATCTTCAACTTTCACAAGGTATGTGCAATGAGCTTTTTTATAATCATGATTTTTCTTTCATAAAAGAACCCATTATACTGTAAATGGTGATTGATGCAGTAAATGGCTGTGCAAATGTGCCTTAGTAATTAAATCCATTGTTCTTAATTAGTATGCATTATTATACGCTGCATGGATCTGAAAGTCTGCTTCTTTGCTTTATTGCGGGTTGCTATTTACATTGAAGGCCTATTATATATTGGATGAGCTCTTGATTGCTGGTGAGCTTCAAGAGTCGAGCAAGAAAACCGTTGCACGGCTGATAGCTGCCCAGGTATAGGTTTTCTCTTGGTCTCAATCCCTTTGGCTGTTAGTTTTTCCAATTTTTTGAGTGCTTTATATTTCTTGAGTTGTAGGATTCGTTGGTGGAGACTGCAAAAGAGGAGGCTAGTTCAATAAGTAATATAATTGCACAGGCCACAAAGTAGAACGTGCCAAGTATGGTCGTATGGTGTATTCATTGAATTTGATGGTCTATTTGTATTTTAAATTTGATCTTGCATTTCCTTGTCAAGAACTGAGTGGGATTTTAAGGATGTATTTTTTAGATCTGCATACTTGAATACTCTTCTGATTTACATGTATTTGGCGGATGCAACGGCATTGCTGTTTGAGGCCCCTCTTCTTCTTCTTCTTCTTCCTCCTTTTTTTTTCCCCGGTAAAGACACTGCAAGACAACCATTTTGTAAGAATTTGTTTGCTATAATTTGGATAGCAACAAGTCTCTCTTAGGCACATTTTACTTTATTAAAATTCTTTGAATTGGCATCCGTTTCTGATAGATGACAACCAAAAACGAAGATGAAAAACTGGATATCCAGGATGCCAGACATTTCTCATCTTTAAATATTGTTTTGAATCCCTAAAGAGTGAAAGAGAGGGAGAGAGGAACTCTTATTTCAAACATGATGGCAATTTTCAACAAAAATATCAGGATAGTCGGATAATAGCTTCTAGCTTTTTATAACTCGTGCTTCATATAGAACATTTATTCAGTGGTTAGATAAAAGATGGATGTCTACATCCATGACTGCAACTACAACATAGAATAGTCACCATATAAAAAGTGCTATTTTATGTGGTGAACCCGGAATACATACATGTCGATAGTCTATCTATTCCTCAAGAACTCTTCAACGAATTCAATCAAAGAGTACCCGCGTGCTTTGCTTTACTTTGGCGTCATCATCTGTAATATCGTACTTCTCAGCCAAGGGCAACCTTCTATTCTGAGGAACTCAACACGCCAATGGTGTAGAAATCCCAATTACATAGCATTTAGATTATTCCTCAGCCTGCACAAATCATAAACACAAATGAATCGTATCCAAGTACTCCAGCAAGTGATTAACAATGTTACGTATCTAAGTAATGTGGAACCTTTAGAAAATGTCCATATCAATAGAATTAACAAGCACTCCATCATCTTCCCAGTTGACATCCTTGGCTTTTGGATCTTTTCCTATTAAATCAAGAGGCGCCTCTAGTGGTGGCGGGCTCTGCATGTAATGTAACAAGAGATAGATAGTGACACAAAGCCAGATGGAGTACCATTTACATTTGCGTTAAACATATTAAAGATGGAAGTAGTACTACCATGCAGCGAATCAGAGGCCAATTAATTCCACGGAAGAAAGGGTGCTGTTTAATTTCGTTGGCACCGGTATTTGATCCTAAACGGCTCTCGGGATCTCTGTCCAACAATGCATTAATTAGCTGCCTGCCCGCAAGACTTACCTGCAACATCAACAAAAGTATGCCTTCTCAGACATTTATGAGGATTTGTGTACATAAATATGTATTTGAAGAGAAGAAGGCTTTACCGGAATGCTACTTGGAAAAGTGAGGTCTTTGTGCAAGATGTTGGCAAATGTTTTCTGTCTATTTTTTCCCCTGAAAGGTGTCCGGCCGTACAGCATCTCATACAACAATATACCTGAACTCCATACAAATAATGAAATACTAAGCACAATATAATAGGCTAGCTAAATGTGGACAATGTACTTGACAAGCAAATTCAATAAAGGATGTGTATATTGTCAACATAAACCGAATGATTAGTTGCCCCATCAAAATCTCATCTCTAAAAAAGAAAAGAAAGGCATCTTACTTTTTCAATTTCAATGAGCATTCTTGAACTCTTTGTAGAGTGTTAATGATAGTATGCTATATTGTGCATGCCATAACTTTTTAAAATGAGTTACTAATAAGCATACTAATGCAACATGGGTATAAATTTCACGTAGGGCAGATTCTTTTATGAGACAGTTATAGTAACATTTGTTATCTTCAAATAACATAGATATCTTAACTTTGTTAAAGCTTTTAATAAAGAAAGAACATTGATCTGATCTCAACCATAGCATTATTGTTTGCATTATGTTATATCTATAACCAATTCAACCAAGAATTTTATTTTAAAAGTAAATAAATAAAAAAAAAAGAATAGGAAACACACAATGTTCACGACACCATATCATGGTTTTAGCAAGTGCTTACCAAGAGCCCACCAATCAATAGCGCTGCTGTGGCCTGTGCCAGTAATAATTTCCTGAAATCAGGCAATTCATAAGAACTTTGAACTGAGTATGCAGATAAAATCACACGATTACATTACGATTGACATGATTGCCAGTTGTGCAGCGTCAGAATATATATATATACACACACAAAAACTATGCAATCCTTTTGTGCATTCCTTTTCTTTTATTTTAAGCTTAAATTAGATCGGATGGAGTCTGAAGATAGTTTCCCGTTAATTTCCATAATTATTTTACATAATAAGCTTTTGGAGTTTTTTAAGAGTGAGAAATTTCTTAAGAATATCTATGTTGCCTTGCAAATCCATGTTTTATTTCAACCTTTTCTAATTTCACCCAGAAAAAAGTTAACATAACGTCAAAAGTTTAGAATCTCAAGGAAACCTAATTACTTTCATCTGATAAATTAATTTATATACCATAAGTAGCATGAAATAGCATTAGGCAAAAATAAAAATTCTCTTACAGGAGCAATATATTCTTCAGTTCCAACAAATGAATTTGACTGTGTAATTGGTTCTGCCAAAAATGTTGGTGGTGGCTGACTCCTAGATCTTCTCCTATTAGGCACTGCATGCTTAATAACCTGCATGACATAACAAAATTTTTATTATGTAAAGGCAGTCATTAGTTCCCATTCTAAGCATCTGAGAAGCATCAAGTAGACAGACAATTCTAGAAAGATGTGTGATCCTAGCAGATTCTTGATGTTGACATGGTGTGAGACACCTTCTGTATGGGTAAACAGAGATTACAAGGAAACTAATTGTAATCTTGTAGTGTTTGTGTGAATAGACTAAGAGGAAATGTTCTTCCTTCTATCCAAAAGTCTGCCTATGCAGAATTTCAGCTTTTTCATGCATAATCTTCCATTAACTAGAAAAGAGAAATGGACTGCCATTCAGAAACAGCAAATATATTGGCCAGGCTCACTTTTCTCCTCCCAAGTTCCTGTGCTGCAAGAAGCACTTCATTATTTCACAAAGTGGTGATTTCACAAAGACCAGTTAATCATTCTCATGGAACATAAGTCAAGAACCAGACAACCGTGTATACATAATGAAAAACGATCCATTAAACAGGAACACGGAGCGTACTAGGGGTTTGCAGGATGTCATAAATGATAAATCAAAGTCAGTCAATACGACATGTCCATCTTTCTGGAGTAAAATATTTTCTGGCTTCAGGTCCCGATAAATTATTCCTGCACAAAAACATCACCAACACAAAATCACATTTTATCTTTTTATTCTTATCTTTTTCAAATCTATATAGCATGCTCATTGCGTGATGTACATTCTTTTATCAACTAAACATGACTGGGGCATAACAACACAATGTGATAGAGCAACAGAAGTACAGTTATATAAGTATGGGATAAAAATAAAAAGAAAGAAAACAGGGGGCAGTTGAAGTTACTTTTTTTTCCAGTTAATGTTGATACAAAATATTTTTGTTCAAGGCAAAGAAGTATTTGATTTGACATAATTAACTTGGTGTTGTTCCGAGTCTAAATACAAGAAAAATAACATGAAGAGAAGAAACTGAACCAAAAACTTGTAAAGTTCAACCAAAGCAAAATACCTAAACAATGGAGATACTCCAAACCAATAACAACCTCTGCTGCATAAAACCTGGAGATATGCAGTTGGAAATTCAGCAATATTGTACAACATAACAAGGTTACAGGTGTATGAATGATAAGTTTTACCAAAACAGGAAAAGATAGCCCAAAATTAAACAGCAAGTATCAAATTCCGCTTTCAAGTAAATGTAAGATATTTAAATATTTTCTCTCCGTCAGTAATCTGAAATCAAGATATCATCATAACTTGAATTAAGTTGCGCTGAAAGTATATCACACACAAAGTTTCTGTTAGGAACTGCATTCCAGGAGTGGTGCAGGAAGTTGGTGGAGTGGGACTTGGGCCTGAGGAGACTACAAAGAAAAGCCTTGTGGTGCCAGCCCAAGAATATATGAGACCTCCAGTGCTGTTGGTGTATGAGAGAAGAAAGAAAGGGACACAGACGGCAATTAAAGAGAATTGAAGAAAGGGTAGCTGACGTGGTGAGATTAGGGAAAAAAGCCGTTAGAGTGAATATTGTGTGGGAAAGGGGAGTTGTAAAGGGGAATATATATGGGTGTACTTTTGGTGAATGGGTGGGTGTTTTTTTTAATCAGGTAAGAGGGATAGTAAGGAAAGGGAATCCCAGCTGCTGCTGGTGATGTATTTCTCTTGAGTGGGTTTGTTGTTCCGAAACTATGTTTGTAGAATTCTGTTAAGCTAATATATAATAAAGAAAATTATCAATTTCCTTTATTTACTTGTCTCTTTCTTCTATTTGATTTCTTTGTAGTTTGATTGGAAAATATTATGTATCAGTTTCAGGTCTTTCAAAGCAACATTCGGATATTATTTAATCATGATTGTAAGGCCAATAGTGGTTTGACACTAAAATATCAAAAGGAAAACGGGAGTACCTGGCAGAGTCCTCTTTAAATATCTTCATAGGCTGCTTGTCAAGCAAGGCAAATAACTCTCCACCAGGGCAAAAGTCTGTTATCAAACAAACGTGTGTAGGAGTCTGGGAGATAACGAAACATCAGCATATGAGATTGTATTTACTAAATCATTACAATGGACAAAACACCAGAAATTATCTTATACTGACATCAATAAAGTGCCTCAAATTATAACATTAAGGGGTATTTGATATCAATACAAACATAACAGATATAAATAGTAGTCCATTTCAGTTTCAAATAGAAAAGGTTGAAAATGTTCTACCGTCTGAGCACATTTTTCTTTTTTTGGCTCCGCCAAAGATGGTTAAGTATAATTACTATCATCAATGTCCCATAGCACCTATGCTGCAGCAGGAATTTATTCCTTTCCTGATTTTGCAACATTTGTGTAGAAGCCTTCTTTCCCGATTTAGTTTAAAATTGAGGTTTATATAGAAGCATTTGTACATAAACAATGCTTGTATGACAATAAAAATTAGCATGGAAATCTTTATTTCTATTTTCTTTTTCTTTAGGATACCTGGAAGGAGGCATAGAGAGTGGGAAGAAAAGGATGATCCAGTAGTGCCATGATTTCTCTTTCATTGCATGCTCGATGAACCTGTACCACAGCAACAATAAACATATTACTCTTTGCAGAAATCAGCACTATGATATAACCATTTCTCTTCTCAACAAACTAAAGGGTTCTAAGAATTGAATTTAAGTATGACTATAATTTGGACCTTGTTACGATTCAACATTACAGATTTTTCCATTGCCTTCATAGCATACGGTTCACTGGAACCTTGCAGTTCCACCAGATGAACACTGCAACAACACCACAATTGTTTAAGCAGAACAGAAAAACCAATAACTTACATGTTGCTGATCTAGGAATAGAAAAACATTCTTTGTAATCATGGCATAAAAGGCATAAGTTTCTGAAACCCAGAAATTCACCTTGCATAAAAGAATTACTATCTTTCTTTCTCACACATCTACTTAGTACTCTTTAATGAACCAAGAACTCATCCTATTATTATTTGTATGTTATAAGAGACTTATCCCTTCAGTCTAGAATGCATTCATTTTGAAATTTGAGAAATTAATTCTTTAAGCATACTTTGGATTTTAAAGACCATCGGAGTCAATAACTTCTCTTTTTTATTTCCATTTTCACTCCTGCCTACAAGGACTTCAACTTAGTCACACCCAAAGAAATTAATGATAATCTGTCTTAAATTTAGCTCTCCCCTCAGACCCCTACAACTTTCCAATCCACTTTCACCTTTCAGTTGATGAGATAAGGACAATAGAAGCTATAGATGCAACAAAATAAAAATTTACGGATGCCTTGAGGAGTACATCATTTCAACAGTTAATCATGCACAGGATAGATGGAATGGGACAAAAGTCAGGGTAACAATTTTATATTATCTATTTCAAGGAGCCTAAACTGGGAAGATTAAAAATAGAATACACGCTGCCTACCAAAAGATGTGTTCATTATAAGGTCTTACGATTAGGCCATGAAAACTAACTATTCAGAGGGAGAGAAGATAGTTTCATCCCAATATTCCTCCTCATCTCCCTTTGCTTTAAGCAGAGACCAGAATGAGCAAGATTTTGCAAATGATGAACGATCAAAGATCAAAACCTAAGTTTGCAGAGTTTTTTTAGCTTAGGTCTGAGAAAACCAGCAGCTATTTTATCAGAATGAAAATTGTATAATTCTTTACCACAACAAGAATAAGAAATATGAATAAAGAAGGAAAATGTCAAAAACAACAAAGCTTACTCATGAAGTTGTAGGATATGATGGTTTCAACTAGAATGATCATCAGATACCTAACAAGTTTCCCCCAACCTTACACTCACACACCCACTTCCACCAAAAAGAAAAGAGGAAAAGAATCACCTGCCAGTATCACCACAGCCCAAGGGTTTTATTGGCTTGAAATGATGAAGCCCAATTTTTTCACCGCATCCAGTGATCTATTGGAGCTCAAACAGATTGCCCAATATAAAATAGTTAGCCGCAAATGAAGATCGTCAGCGAAAGCAAAAGTAAATGTCATAATAACTAAACACGCAAGATTCCAGATTACTCTGGATATCAGACAGTATTTACATGCACAAGTATTTATAACTGTTATAGGCATGCAAATTGTACTGCACCAACATTGAATTTTAAGTACTGCAAACTAGCTGTGGGATGCAGAGAAAACAAGTCAGTTTGGCCTTCAAAAACTAATTTCTAGCAGCAAACAAAGTATTAGCTTATTACATTTTTCTCAAGGAGATATTTATTTTTACAATAGTCAAATTATATAATTTAGATTAAACATGCCTCAATAATAGAATACAATTCATCCCAAGGGAAATTCATTTTCTTATTAACAAATTGTCATGATTTTTCCTTGAGTTACATTGATCTAGAAGAAATGTTCAAAGACAAAATAAGCAGAAAAAAGATAAAAGAATTAACTAAAGAACTGTATAAATAAAAATTTGAATTCATAAATTACTTTGAAGTAGGTTTATGCACAAGTTAATTAAAACTTATTCATTAAAACTTACCCAATAACTTAAAGTTAGCGATACTATATATAATTGCTGAGTTTAGATGTTAATGGAATGGGGCTGAACTCAACAAATTGGTACCTTTTGTATTGCTATCCAAGAAGAATGGTGTTTTTTGTGCGGTCTTGGAAAAACAGGCTGAGAGTGAATTGCCCATAGGTCTTCTGGTCTCTGAAATATATTATGAATTTAAAGTTGCATGAGCTAGATGCATGAAAAATTGCCCTGAAAGTAGCTTCCTTTGGGCCTTCGAGACAGCAAATCATAACAATGAAAAAAAGGGAAGTAAGAAAATGGAACATGACAGATTAGTCAATTGCTGAAACATCTACGTCAATATAAATATTTTGTAAGCTATCCAAACTTAATTGAAATTTTATCAATCTTCAAATTTCCATTTTAATTGTTTGAGAAAGGATATATTGTAAACAACTGCTTTCTTCCAGATTAAAGGCTATAATTACTAAATCAAGCCAGAACTAGATATAAATTATTATCAATATTATAAATAGTGAGATGTGCATTCATAAAACCATGAGCACATTGAATTGCAGAATGTAAATCAACGTTATTGTAAATCTTAGGTGGGAATGAGATTGAATTGGAAAATATCTGACCAAGAAGCATATTTGATATTTATGACCTTTTCGTCAATGATAAAGGCATGAGCTATTAACCAGTCCTAACCAAACAAAAAGAGTACCTTACCAAGTTGGCATCAGGAAGTTCTCGAACAGCTTCATCAACATTTTCTGCAGTAGCTTTGACCTGATAAAAAAATGAATGCATATTGAAGCATCAAACCTATAGAACACATGATATTGATTGAATACAACAAAGAAATTAATAGAAATTAAAAAATGCCATTAAACAAGTTCTGAGATTCCAACAGCATAGAAAACAATACTAATCTCTGATGGTTATTACACTACCAGTATGGCAGATTGTACAAATTCTTATGCAATACTTATTATTTTTGTAGTTCTTCACTTCATTTAAATCTTTCAATTAGTCCTGGTGACATAAATGGTAACATACAGTTACTTTAACTATCAGTGGAATAAACAAGGGAAAACTTCCAGTAATTAAGCTCCATTTTTAGAATAAACCTTGGTAGATAAATCTATTCTAATTGAAATTGTAGTTCAGTCTTGCTTGAGTTTTGGGCAATCAAAGATTTATGACCAAATATTATATATTGTAGGGCCACTATTTTAAGCTATTTATATGATTTAGCTATTACTAAAACATTATTCATAAGAAAAACTACAGTATGCATATCAAACCAAGAAGCAAAAAACATTCTTTCATGACTACATGGATATACCATCATAACTTAAAGAACATGTAACTATCCAACAGAAGCCCCTGATATATAGAACAGAAAAGAGAAAATTGCATACAATTTTAGAACTTTGTAGCTCTGTTTTCTCTGACAACCGGTTTCTCAAGGGTTCCACATGATCACTTCCATCAAGTTGGACACCAATGAAGTATTGAAGCTCACCCTGCAAAATTATAAAGGAACTCAGAAAGTCATGTCAGTAAATGCAGCTAGATTAACAATAAATGAAACAAAAAATTAACTAGAACAAGAATCCTGTCGTGACCTTCTGATCACGCATGGGTTGCAAGTGAAATAAATTCCAGAATTTCTTTCCTGCAGGTCATCAAATCATAACTATTCAGAATAATACAAAAGTATTAAAAAATAAATTTGGTGTGTAATTTATCCTCTGAAAGAAATTAATATATTACATGAAACTTTCAACTAAACTTCTATCATAGTTCCTAGCATGTTTGCAACAGGAAATCCAAAAGCATTTACAAACCACTCTTAGTGTAGTTGATCAACTGGACAGTAATTTCCCTTTGTTCTCTAATAGCATCTCTTATCTTTGAGACAGTCGCTTGATCTGTTTCAGGTCCTTGAAGAAACCTATTGAATTGAGGAAGCAAATGATAAATTGCACTGAAATAGCCAAAAGGATACACTTCCATATTAACTAGTGGAAAATATCACAGAATAGAAGGGAATAAATCCATGATGGTATTAAAGAAACAGCTGTACTGATTCATGTAAAAGAATTTGCCACTGAATTCACTGCAAGAATGAACAAATTGCTATGCCGATTCATATAAGAAAACACAACATTGAATTTACCACATTGTGATATCATAGGAACAATATAGTTTCTACAAAGTCTTCTATGCTTCAAATTTAATTCTGCCCACTTGCCGATTCAGAAAAGGAAAGAAAATGATACTGCAACCTATGAGCCCTAAAATTTCAATTGCCAATCATAGACAGTATGGAATCAACAATAAAATAGGATCTAGCTTCAACAATTAAGCAGCATTATTCAGTCAACCAGGTAAACTTGCCTCACAATGTTCCAAATATTTCATACCTACAGTTTCTTCCCAAAATTTCTTCACGTGTATATTCTGTCAATTCAAGAAAACTATCAGAGGCAAATATCTGCACAAAAAGTAAAATAAAACTCAGATCCCAGGAAGAATCTGTCATTTCCAAACTGCACAATACAAATAGGATGAGTTCGTAGAATAGAAACCATGACACTAGTGTCAAGTCCAGTGGCAGATCCATAGTGCATATTACACCATTTTTCATATAAGATAAAGTAATACAGAACTCCATGTCATATAGAGAGCAAAATTTTTCAGTAAAGGATATAATTGATAGTATCAGTAATTATGCTAGAGAACCTTCTATGTGCTATATGACTGCACACAGGATATGAAGACAAACATTCAGCCAGGAAGTAAGCAATTATCAGAGATAATTCCAAGAAATGATCAAAAGTATACTGGTAGAAGCTATTTGAGAAGACAGATTTTTTCACATTTCAAGCAACTCATTTAGTTTTATTTTATATTTTTTTCCTTGTTTCTCTTTACTGGATAATTACAAATGTTAACAATTTGCATGAACATGGGATTTGAATCCAATCTTCTGGTACAATGCTGCTAAAGCTTGACAAACAAATGAAGAGGTATGTTTCTCTGCTAACATTGTTATAGTGGTCTGATATGCTGGACAGATACTAGAAAATTGTAATTCAAACATTATACAAAACAAGAAAGCAAATAAAATCATTATATCTCATTGAAGTTGAATATATAATCTTTAAGCAGAATATTGGATAAGTATACTAAAATTTTTCCTTTTTTGATTACTTATGTATTCAAGAAAACAAATTGTATCAAAAGATATAAATCTTACAATGGGGTTATCAGGAAGCCTGGGATCTGAGATAACAAAATTCTTTTCTATGCGTTCCAGTGTGGTTGCTAGATCAATTCCTTGGCGGATATCCCTTTCTCTTTCTGCACGTTCCCAACTGTCGGTCCGTTCTAAGTCTTTAGTCATCAAAACCTCAGGTGCGATACTTGGTTGAGGTTCATGCTTTCCTGTAAGGCTTGGAGACCTCCCTTTAAACCTGCAGGAAAATAATACTACAATTAGATGTAATCTGGTATTATTGCAGAGTTGTATTGCCTTCTATAATATCCATTGATGCAGTTTTGAATGACAGAGTCTGATTAACAAAATTCTAAGCATGGAAAGCTGAGGCTGGGGAAATAAAAAATAGACAACAAAAGAGAAGGAAATTAGGCTTCTAACACAACGCAAATAATGCATACAGAAAGTTTAGCTCAGGATTTCCTTGTGTACAGTCACACTTAAAATTTTTATCTTTATCTCAAGTAGAAAGTGTATTACTACTGAACTGCATTTGTATAAGACCACCAGTCAAAATTTGAGCTAGAGAGACTCACGCCATCAAAGATTTGCGTCCTGATTTTCTTGAACTTTTTCCAGCTTCCTGAAAAGAAGCTGTGTGTGCCACATCACTTTTGTAATCAACGTGGGGAGTTTGTCTGCCAGGGGTACTTTTGTTCTCAATTTCGGCGGATATAGGCAAAGGATAATCAAGATTGAATTTCTCATGATCTTCAAGCTTATTGACAAGATCTTGACTTTGACTTCGAACGCGAGACTGCGGACGTTTCACAGTTTGAACAACCTCCGTGATAGAACCTAAAGCGTCCTCCTTCTGACGAGCTAACACAGGACAGTTCAATTAACATAAATGGTTTTCATATTCCATTTCTATACCAAGTAGGGATAAATAGGCTTACCATCATAGCGGATCAATGACTTAGGCAATCCATTAGGCCGCAATGCATTTTCATTCACTCCTTCAGTGTATTTGCTGACCTCAACCTGCATTCTGCCAAAACACGATTGAACATTTCATAAAAAGACAACATCATAAAATAATCCCGACATTAAATATTGTAAAACACAATAAAGTGTCGTCTAAACCCAAGCACAAGTACAGGTTTTGCAGTGTTCTTCAATATAATCTGACGTAAGAGAATTAATGCATTCCAAGAGCATGCACGCTCTGAAGGGTTAAAGAAAAGAAAGACTAACCCAATAAATTTGATGGTTTTGCCATGATCGTCCTTGATAGGGTTGACAGTAAGAAGATTCCAGAAAGGAGTGCCATCCTTTTTGTAGTTCAAGAGCCTCCCGCAGTAGCTTTTCCCATTCTTCACCGCATCTCGTATCTTCTCCACCTCATTCCTGTCCGTTTCCGGTCCTTGAAGAAACCGGCTGCAAACCAAACACCCATCAGTTCCTACTCATTTGGCTCCTCATGTGTGACATAATTTGTTGGGTTTGACGGGGGTGTTTGTTGAGCTTTCCCGCGCCAAGATTCCCAATTGGTTGAAATTTTAATAAAAGTCGGCTTGCTCTGAATATATTACTTTTAATACATAAAATACTGAACTACATATAGCACGGATGATAACAGAAATTGTGACTCGATTAATTACTTTCAAAAAAATATGCGTTCTAAAGTAACTATATGCATTGTTTTTGGAACAAAAGTTAAAGTTACTTGAATTGTGTTCTGACCTCGCTTTGGATTTCTTTCTTGTTCATTTAAAGGTTAAAATTCCAACCTTTTCCGCATGGACATTCACCGCCAAATTGCCAGAAGGCAGGCTTCAGGGGCTTTTCTAAGACTAAACTGCCCATATATTTCAATATTTATGTTATGTTATGTTAATAAAGAAAAACACTTTGCATGCTTGCTTACCAATTCCTCCCAATGACCTCCTTAGAAGAGTAACCAGTCATGCTAAAAAAGCCACTGCTGGCAAACATTATAGGGCACTCTGGCTTAGTGGCATCAGAGACAACAAATGTTTGCTGCAATGTTGCCAATGCAGCCTTCAACTCCTGTGAAACCCTCGGGAATGCCCCTGATTCAGATTCTTCAGATGTTCTTGTGGAATCTATTGCAGATCTCTCTGATGAGTTCTTATTTCGATCTCCATCTCCCGATGGCCTCAGATTAAAAGCTTTGAAACTACCTTGTCCTACGTCTGACTTCACCACAAGTCCCCACTCTGCAGCCCTTGCAGCTATACTTGCTCCAGTTAAAATTTGATCTGCATCTTTCTTTTGAACATTAGTCTCATTCGATTCATCAGAGATTTTAGTCTTAAGGCAGTCGCCGCTCTCTCCTTCAAAAGCCATCCACTTGTTAGTATTAATGGTGAAACCTTTTGATGCTTGAGTATGAACACCTTCACTCGTACTACTAGATTGTCCAATATCATGACTTGCTTTTAGTTGAAAGACCTCATTTGGTTTTCGCTGGTCTTTACGTGTGGATAGATCATTTGCAGATGGATTGGGCAGCTTCATGTCCAATTTATCTACCTAGCGGAAGCAGAATGCTGCATGTATTTTTTCAGCCCTAATCAGGAAATGATGCAAGTAGTGTAACTTAAGATCTCTAATACACAATGGCCTTCAACAAGTAAAATTCAAAGCTAAAAGCACATAGCTACCGAAAAGTAAGGAAAATTCTGTTCAAAAAAAGCTCTGTTTTTTATTTATTATTATTTTTTTTTCCCTAAAACAAATGACTTGGGGCATAAATTGAAAATCCAACCCACTGAACTATATTTATTTGTTCCTGAATAAATGAGCTTTCTTACCCTGACAGCAATCTAAATAGAAGCTGTTCCTGTTATGAAATGTACACCGACAGCAATAAGAACAAGCATAGCTATGACAAAACTGCAACAACTCAAGAACTAGAATTCACCTCAAACAGTAGAATAGTATCAGCTAAAATACTGAATTATCGTTTTGTAGTATAAAACAACACTTGTACAAGAGAAAAGAGCAATTCTGATGCAATCATAGATGGATGTACATTAATTCAATTCCGCACAAAAAGCTATTCAAAACTCTGAAATGAAAAATGATGTAGGATAGGAAAACTATCAAATAAACAAAACTGGAGTGTGAAACAGAAGTGGAAAGCAAACCAGTTTTCTCGTTTCAGATGAAAATGAGATCAAACTTCAACACAATTTGGCGATAATGGAGGCAATCCATTGGTCTTCACAGGATAACTGGGACAGAGGACCGTCAGCTGCCTACAGTTAATAAGCTTTCTTTCCCTTGTGCAGTACGTAAAGAGTTGTTTGTGAAATTTTCTTGTTTTAGTTGGTATTTTTCTTGCTGTAAATAAAGGAAGGTGGAGAGGAAGATAACGTTGAGGTTGTTGGTTTATCACAAATAGGGAGTCCCGACTGTACTATATTCTTCAAACATTTATTGCTTTTCATCATGACCTTCCATTTGGGATTGTTGGTTTCTACAGATGCATTCAGGCCGTCCACAATCTTTTCATTTATCCAACTCTGCGATTCTGCACATCAACTTTCTTCTGCATGTGGAAAAAATACTATATTGATTTGTTATATATGTATTTAAACCATAGCCATCAGATTTTATGTGGCTACAATATATCGATGTGGCATTTTTATGAAGAAAAATTTCGCCATCACTTGAAATTTGGGAAAAAGAGTGCTTTGTTCTTCAATACAAAAAAAACAAGGACCACAATATTCTAATGCATTGTTGTAAACCTCCACGCACGTCTAATACCAATAGGGAAGCGTCATTACATATCAAAGGCCAGGCAAAGCCTAGCTAGCCTCCAAAGAGACCACGAAATTTCTGTAAACTATCTTTTCATTCCTACAAGCCATACACATTAATTTTAACGCCATACATGATGCAAGGAACTGATCATACAGCCTGTAGAATTCATCCATTTCTGCAGAAGTTAGCTTGATAATTGCCACCCAATGGAATTATCTCTGGTTTTCTGGTTTCGGTTATATATATATATAAGACGGTATGGGCTTTAGACAAAAGCTGTTTCAGAGAGCTTCGATTTCTTGTACTGGAACTTTGACGCGGTGGCAATTTTACTCTTGATAATTTGCTGAATTCCACGGCTATTGCAAAGTGTGGAAATTACAAATTAAGGAAATAGCATTCTGATTTAGATGTTTATCATTTTAAGAGATTTTACCTACCAGTATCTTCTGTTGTCTCCTCTAAATTGGATTATAATTGTCATTAAATTTCATCTTGCAGTTACGAGATCATCAACTCCCATAATAATCTCTTCTACAGATCTGATAGAAATCAGATTTTCCATTCTCTCTGTCAGAAGAACACAGCAGCAACAATATTCATGTATTGTAGTATTATTTTGAAACAGAAGGCCAGAAAATGTCTCCGTCGAGGTCGACGCGAGAGTGAACAAATGTGGCATCAATTGCAGCCACACAAGCCCTTAACGGTCTTGTGGATGTGTTGATATATGTGGATCGTGGCTGCCCAAGATTTTGTGGTTACTATCCTATTCCACGGGAGCCCTCAATGGTATGCATACTCACGAATTTATTATTAGTGAATGATTGCATCATGAAATTCTCACCTACCTGTCCATGCCATTGTTAGAGATTGACTGCATTTTCTTTTCTCTGATTTCCTTTTTTTTTTTTAACAGAACATTAATCAAAGTAAAATTGTAACATATATGAAAAACATATATAAATTATTTATCATGGTGCACGGGTACAAAATACTGATAATTATTCATATATTAAGTGTATTTAGTTGCTGGCTACATGGCCGAGGAAAGATAGCCTTGCTCAATAAACCAAGCAATGCAATCGTCAAACATCTCTTCTATAGATTTGAACTTGAATCCCAAACTTGTAAACTTTGAAGTGTTGAACTCATAACATGGCCTGTTTAGTTCCTCAAACCTGAAACATCACATGTACATATACATACATACATACATATATATATATAATGCAAGCACCATTAATGATAAATATAGGAATTAATGTATCAAAAAGAAAACGAAGAACAAATAATTAAAACAAAAAATCAAACCTTTGCGGGAGAGGAAGCCATGGATAGCGTGATGATAACAAAGATGTCAACTCATTATTATCCAAAACAGTGGAGCTACAAAGAAATCGGCCGCGACAATTTTGATGCTCATAAACAAGGATGTGACAAAGTGCTACATCATCTATGTGAACATATCCCATCCTTCCATGCCACTGAAATTTCTCTTTTTCTCCTGGTTAATTGATTAATTAATTGTACTGTACTCTTAAAATTAATATAAATGATACAGTAATTTAATTAGTCGCTGTCACAACGCAGCTAGCACAACCTACACACAGCCGATTCATTAAGTTAACCTACGAACCTTTGAGTAAGCCAAGAACATCGGACGCAGTAGAGCACAAGTCAGGGGGCAAACTAGGTCCAACGACGAATGAGGGTAAAACGGTTACTAAGTCAATCCCATTCTCGCCACAGAATTCCCATGCGGCTTTCTCAGCGAGAGTTTTTGATAAAGCATACCATACCTTTTACAATGCTCCAAATGTCATCGTAGATCATGTCCAGAACCAGAAAATGATCATCAAAATAACAGCAGATGTATATTTGCTACAATTAGTTACATACATATTTAGCACTCACTCTCACAAAAAATATATATATATAAAACCCAATTGATTTAAAGCAGCAAAGTCGTAATAATTATATATGATCTATTTATTATATATATATATATTGAGCTTGCAAACTCTTATGTAAGAATTGAGATTAATATATATAATTGTTACCTGAAGTTTCTCGCAGAGCTCTACAGAGCTCCAAGAAGACTCATCGAGAGGCATTTTGGGATCAAAATCTTCTCTTACCCTGAGAGTTGAAGAAGAGGAGGTGAGAACAACACGTCTCAGAGACAGATTTTTTTTACATGAACGCAGCACATTCAGGGTACCCCTCACTGCTGGTTCTAAGATCTCAGCCTGTTGTGGAAAACAGATAAACTCAAACATGCACACACACACACACACACACGAAATTAAGTTGATATAGAGAAAGATCAATGAGCAATGTGTGTGTACCTTTGGATCAGATGACGTTTTGAGTACAGGAGAAGCCGTGTGAAAGACTCCTTGGCATCCTTTGATTGCATCATCAAAGCTTCCTTCTTCCATCAAATTTGCCCTCACCAATTTTAGTCTCTCGTTTGCTCCTTCCAGCCTCCACAGATGCACTAACTTCTTCTCATTTCCTGCCATGCACATATTACATGTACAAGCATACATTATGTGTAAAGTGAATCAATATAGCGAATATATATCTAAGTACATTATTAATTAATTAATTAATTAAGTCAGCAGTGAAAGAGAGAGACCTGGATCTGTGACAGTTCCGGTGACATGATAACCGGCCAAGAGAAGTCGCTTCACCAGCCAAGATGCCAAGAATCCAGAAGCCCCGGTCACGCAAACTTTCCCTTTCGTTTGTTCCATTGGTGTATGGTTAATGAGCTTGTAGAGCTGGTTTTCCTTCCGGTATTTATATACATATACACCTACCCATTCAACCATGCATTGTTTGGCTTTCACTTTTCTGAGTTTTGAGTAGAAGAATTTTGATGCAAGGTAGATAGGCCACTCAAATGCCGTGCGCCATTCATTTAATTTGATTGCTAACAGTGCCAAATTACAAGTAGCTTGTCGGTAAGGGGCATCAAAAATATCTACGTACGGATTGTCTTCTACCCTCTAGGTGCATTGTACCATCTCAATAAATTATCACTATATATGTTTGTTTGTATGTATAATTATAATAAATATTTCATACATAAAAAAACTATTTTAGACTCGCGGCAATAATTAACATTCTTGGAGTACATAAAAATATTATTTTTAGAGTAACTAAAAAGACCCATTTCATATAAAAAAAAAAAAGTTTACCAATTTTATTTCCAAAATTTGATATAGGATGAGATCTAAAATTTATTACAAAATTAGAAGCCGGTTAAATAATGAATTGACAGTATTTTTTTTTATTATTTTTATTTTTGCTTGGTAAATAATAAACTTAGGTCATAGGCTTTTTTTTTGGGGTCATTGAACAATTATGACGGGCCTTGAGGCCCATCATTTCTTAACCCAAATCCAGTATGTATTTGGGTTTGGGTGAAGGAAACCTCCCATCAATGGCCCAAACAACATCCAATTTGGTTAATAGTTGAGTCGCTCATACAAGTCTTAATTTCTTTTTGGGCGTTTAAAAATTTCCTGAGTAAATCAAATAAGCACTTGTAAATTTATGAAATACATCATCTTAGGAACAACGAAATGAGTTTGAGAAGATGCTTTTGAATTTATATTGTTACAAGAATTTAATATCAAATATTTTATAAATTTATAATAAAATTAATATTTTATTACTAAATTTATTTTAATAAATATTTAATATCTATTAAATTCGTAAGAATATTTATGAGGTTTTAGTAATTTTTTTAAAAATATTTTTAGCTACACTTATACTTTTATGATATATTAAATTTAAACCTATAATTTATTTAATTAAAATTAAAAATTGTGAGCATTAATTTAAAATAAAACATATCATTCACTTAAAATATCAAATCTATTAATATAAAATAAAATTAATCATAATAATTATATAAAAATTATATAATTATTTTATAATTCCTACATTAAATATTTTAAATTTAAAATAAAACATTATAAACTCATAACATATATTAATCCATTGAAAATTTACAAAATTATAGGCTATAGTACATTGATAACAAAACTTTTAAGTTTTAAATAATACTCACTAAGTTTACATTTCTATCTTATTCAATAATAACAAGCACCCAGGATGATTTTTACAATAACAAATAATAATACATAAACTAATGAAGAACACAACTTTATAATAACATAAATAATTATTTTACCTTCTTTATTTAAAATAATATTAATTTAAAAATTAAATCTATATAGATATTCATAACAAATCTCCGTGAATATTTATTTATAATTGAATTTGTGTTAAATTTGTAACAAATTTTTATTATTTTTTAAAAATTTTCTCAAGCTCATTAAAAAGTAGTGTTTGCAACATGTTCATAATTGCCATTCTCATCCCTAACCAATCTTGTAAAAGGGGCCAAATGCGGCCTTGGTCTTCAGCTTGTTTATGGAAATAAAATGTGGTCTCATTCTCCACTTGAACCTTGAAAAAAAATTTTGAATTAAAATATTTTTGGACTCAATTCAAGAATATTTTAAAAAATTTTAAATAAGATAATTTTATTATGTTAATATAAGTGATGTGAAAAGATTATTTAATTAATAAAATAAAAAATTATTTATTAATGATAAATAAAAAAATTAAAAATAAATTTTATTTTAATTAATAAAATAAAAAAATTTATAAAAATTTATTTTTTATTTATTAGTAATAAATACATTTATTTTTTTATTAATTAAATAATTTTATTATATTATTTATATTAATGTTACTCTTAAAATTGTCTCTAAATATTTTTCATCGGAATAGGTATCGGACTGATGTGGAGGATGACAATCTTACCATCGGTCGTTTATAAAACCGGAACCAAATGTCATCCAAACCCTCTGTTAAATGGGCCCAGCTGGATTCGGATCCGCTGAGGAAATTGCCATCACAAGCACCGTTAGGGTCGCGTACTAGTGGTTTT
>CP135543.1:636331-656130 GCA_032402905.1 Khaya senegalensis
CAATGGCATAAAAATTGGTTTAGTTTCCTATATTTTCGGGGCATGGGAATGAGTGTCATCTTTCAGCACACATTGAGTGGTTTGAACATTGAACTAGCAAGAATCTATGTGCGGAGTCATGGATATATGAGTGCATGGTTGTGAATTTGTTACATGAAACATTATATTCAATTAGGCAAGTCTTTTTTTTATTGTATAAAATCAATGTTGATAATGATAACTATTGTATATTTCTTACAAAAACTATATATTCTGTTAGTGAGTTTTGTTTGCATGCAGCTTCTCTATGGATATAAAAACAATGATGAAAATGATAACATTCTATTGTTTGCAAGCAAATACAACAGATAAGCTGTATTATTTTTATAAGGCCAATTCTTATTTTGTGGAGTTTGACAAGGTCAGTTTGATAAGGTCAAACTGAAAATTTTTAATCTTGGTTTAGAGTTTAGATTTTCTTTCAAGGAGAATTCTTATTTTGTGGAAGGAAGTTCAGTCATTGAATTAAATTTTCAGGAATACTTATAATTACAAAACTATACAATTAGTTTCCATATTATTTTGATAAGGTCCTTGTAGACTACAAACAATCACTATGCATTTATTTCACTGCCGAGGACAGTTTTGGTTTTGAGCTTGGCTTTTTGGTATGACACTGTTTATTAACTATGTATTAGATGTATCATCTTATTGCTGGCAACCAGTTGATGGCTGAATAGTTGAGGCCGACAGACTAAGTTTGTAATACTACCATGCTATATATGAATTTTGTCTTGGAATTTGATTTAACATTATAGATTTTTAATTATTTGGTAGCCTGGTTCTATAAATATGTTACTGATATGTTCTGCAATTATTGGTTTTCCTTATCTGTCTCACAGCGCGTTTTATATGTGGATATTGATATCCATCATGGAGATGGTGTGGAGGAAGCATTTTATACAACTGATAGGGTAATGACTGTGTCATTCCATAAGTTCGGAGATTATTTTCCTGGTACAGGGGATATACGTGATACTGGTTATGGGAAAGGAAAATACTACTCCCTTAATGTTCCATTGGATGATGGGATTGATGATGAGAGCTACCATCACTTATTCAAACCAATAATCGGAAAAGTGATGGAAATTTTTAGACCTGGTGCTGTGGTCCTCCAATGTGGTGCTGACTCATTGTCTGGGGATAGATTAGGATGCTTCAATCTTTCGATTAAAGGTCATGCAGAATGTGTCAAATTTATGAGATCATTCAATGTGCCACTATTGCTGCTGGGTGGTGGTGGTTACACTATTCGGAATGTTGCTCGCTGTTGGTGCTATGAGGTATAACTTGACTATTAATATCACATTATTCATTGATCAAAAGGTTGTAAATGATTAAATTCTAACTACTTATGTCCCTCAGGCCAGAGGGCTGCCAAATAAAATGTAGTGCAGTTGTACCAAACCTAACTTTATTCAGTCATTCGGATCAATGTGTTTTGTGTATTTGACTGAAAGGAAAAGATGGAAAGTCAGAGATGCCAAACATGATTACTGGCCTCCATATTGGAATTCATTTATTCTAATTTTGTTTTCTGAGGTTTAGACATCATGCCAAACTAATTTCATGAGCTAGTTTTTTGTTTCTTTATGAATCCATATTCAAATGAGAGCTAGGTAATTGGGAAGATATAGTTTTATAGGTTAATCCATTGGTTTTGTAATTTTTTTCCCCATTCCTCATCTAAGGACTCAAAACTTCAGATGTAAGTTATAAAGTAAAACAATGTGATGATTTTTTTTAACTCCCTCCATTGGGTTCAACTATGCAACTATAGCATTGTTATCTCTTATCTTTAATGTGTTTTATGCAAGGCAGACAGGAGTTGCACTTGGTGTAGAGGTTGATGACAAGATGCCACAACATGAATATTATGAGTATTTTGGTCCAGACTATACCCTTCATGTTGCCCCAAGTAACATGGAGAATAAGAATTCACGCCAATTGCTTGAGGAAATAAGGAATAAGCTTCTTGATTATCTCTCAAAGCTTCAACATGCACCCAGTGTTCAATTTCAGGAAAGACCACCTGACACTGAACTTCCAGAGGTGTGTTCTGCCACTATGAATTGTGTTGTATCTGTTCATTCTTGTTCTTTCATATGTTTTTGCATTATATAGTCATATTAGTGGATCATTTATTATCAAAGAAAAAATATTTCATTCGGCTTGAGATGGTATGTTGCTATTCTCCGCTATAAGTTTGGAATCTTATTCTGGTCTAGAAATCTAATACGGCTGTGACAATATGAATTTTCTTTGAGTGATGCTCTCTATGATCATTTCAAGCTCCTCTTTATGCCAAATATTTGATACAATGTGCCAAATAAGATGAACGTACTGGAGTTGGTGTGGTGTTAAATTGATTTCTCCTTCACTTTTCATTCATGTATTAACATCTAATGAGGTAAATTGTATTTCTAAATTGCTGTGTAATTTACTGGTTGAGCAATAATATTCAGGCGGATGAAGATCAGGATGATGGGGATGAGAGATGGGATCCTGATTCTGACATGGATGTTGATGATGAACGGTAACTTGTTTTGCCCCTTTGTTCCTTCTGGTCTTCTTGAACCATCATATTTGTATCTACTAATTTGTGAGTAATACAGAAAGCCTCTACCAAATAGAGTGAAGAGAGAAGCAGTTGAACCTGAATTTAGAGATCCGGTATGCTCGATTTTGTTCAAAATTTACCGAGATTACCTTGTTCCTTTATCATCTCTATGCTTTCAATGTTTAGTTGAAAGTATGTATAGATATATGTTGATGTCTGTCTATGACTTTGCAAATGTGGTGTATGATGGCACAGAAGTTTTAAATTATATTCATCTTATGAGCATGCCTAGCATTTATCTTCTAATGTTTGATTCTTTCAATTCCAAGTTCTATGTATTCATAGTCCATTTACTCCAATGAAGCCCTCTGCATTTGTATTTACTTTGTATCTATTCCAATTTGTAAATTTGTATCACACAATATTTGTTTGAAGTCCTAGCATACTTTCTCCCACAGGAGGGCCATAAAGGAATAGCGGAGCACACTAGATGCTTTGACGCAAATGCAGATGAAACTGCAAACACAAAGGTGAGGTTTAAACATTCAAGATGGAACATGCAATAACCATGCTCATACTCAAATTTATTTAATCATATTTTCAGAAAGATGCCTTATTCCTAAAATTGTTTTTGTTTGACTGTGGCTCCTGCAGGTTTTAGATTCGAGTTCAATGCCAGTAGATGAACCAAGCATCAAAGTTGAACAAGAAAACATAAGCAAGGCATCCGATCACGTGTACCCGAAGTCGTAAAGAAACCGGATCTGAACATCAACTGAATTTTACCCTGTGAAGTCGGAACTGTATTAATTGCTGCAATCGCATGCTTGTAGTTTAAGCATTAGATACTGTTTGAATGAATTTATATTTGCACTGGTCCTGGAACGTAAATGGTTTTCCCCAAATGTGGATTTGTAAGTTTTATTTGTCTATTCAGTTTAGAATTTTGAGCTATATCGGTCAATTGGGTTTAGAATGGTATCTAAACTATAAAACTGTACCTCAATTTAAGCCTCTTTTCTCGTCAAATTCAGTGGAGCGTCAACTTGTTTTTCTTTTTCTTTTTGCTTCTTGATGGTGTCCACGCGGCTTGGGCACCGAACAACTTAATTGATTCTAGTGCTGATAAAGTGGAATCACGGCTCAAATTCATATTATTGATATTGCCAAGCACTTTCCCAACGTTACCCGAAGCTGCGGGTAATGGTTTATGAAAATGGCAGCCTAGAGAATCAGAACCGGACAAAAGATGGAGCTAAAGTGCAATGTGGAAATCTCAGATTGAAGGGGCATGCTGCACCAGACCACATTATAGTAATACAGTTGAGTACTTCGAATTTATGTGGCTATCAGGTTAAAACAGGTCATAATTAATCAACGAATGTCATCAATTTAAAGCAGAATAGAATGTCCCAAATTTGAATTTATCGTAATACAATGAACGGGCACGTTCTATTTCAGCGCCTGAATGTGTACATAATATATACGGTTCTTAGTTCTTACACATGGAAAAGGAGACGATACGCCAAGGCCAACTTCTGACACTAAAGAAGCTATGACAGCAGTATGACCATGGAAGTTGTATTTTTCAATTGTGTGGATGAATTTGTCTTTGGCAATGGTAATATGACTGACCCTAGAGAGAGAAGACAACCAACAACAGCAATTCTGGATCCTGTGAAGAAAAGACGAAATATAACTTCATTTGGTGAAAATTAAACAGGAAATGATGATATGCTAGTACGAGTGAGACTCGCGTAAGAGCAAGCGCATTCTTGGTGTAATTTGGATACTAACCAGAAGAGAGTCCAGCGGTGAACCTGTACCCGCCGAGAGCTTTCTTTGAGAACTTCTAATAAACACGTCCATGGGTTTGCTGATCCACCTCAAGCATCCGTTCCCCAGTTAATCGCCACTCTCAAGAGTGATGCAAACTGCCTTCAAAAGAGCCTGCAAATATCTTTGTAATTGATATTAGAATGTTTAGCATGAGTAGCAGATATTTCTTGTTCATGACGAGTGCTTTTCTCCTGTAATTGCACAGCATCTAGACCAGCTGGAAGCTCATTTAAGATGCTAGAAGTAAACCCACCAGAAGCACAGCACCTCCCTCATTTTTTTATTTATTTTTTATTGCAATTAATATCTTTCTGAAGATTTACTTCGTCCATTATTTAATGATGCAGGATTTGCTATATCCTGAAGCTGAAAGTAAGGCATAAATGTATATCATTTTGAGAAGAACGGGATTTGAGGAAAGATGGCTTCACACAATTCTATTAGAAAAGAATAACAATATGTACATTGTACACGTCAAGGAATGCATAAACTATCTATGGTCCGAATATTTACATCCCAAAAATATATCATATACAACTCATCAAGAGTAATATGCCCCCCTCAAGATAGAGTCTCTGGGAAGGACGCTAATCTTGACTCGAAGCTACATAGCAGTTGATAAGATAAAGGCTTAGTGAGTGCCTCAATTAACTGGTTATCAGAGGACACATGAGAAACTCGAATGCTGCCCATTTGCACTTTTTCTCGAACAAAATAAAAATCGATGACAATATATTTCATACGAGAGTGAAATATCGGATATGCATACAAATACATAGCTCTAATATTGTCACAAAAAATAGTTGGTGTCATAGGCAAAGGAATATTTAGTTCATACAATAATGATTGCAGCCACATAATTTCAGCAGTAATGGAAGCCACTGCTCAATACTCAGCTTCAGTAGAAAAACAAACAACAGTGCGTTGTTTCTTCGAACTCTAAGAAATAGCATTGTGGCCGAGAAACACTATATGAGCATTAGTTGAGGAGCGGTCATCTGGGTTATTGGTCCAAACTGCGTCTGAAAAACTATGGAGTAATAAGGAAAAATTTCAGTGAAGAAACAAACCATGGTGAATGGTGCCTCCAAGGTAGCGGAGTAATCTTTTAACTGCAGACCAATGTTAGGTGGTAGGACAATGCGTAAATTGAGATAAATTTTTGACAGCAAAAGGCAACGTTTGCGCGTGTAAGGGATAAGTATTGAAGATCACCAACAATGGAACGATATTCCGTTGCATCAGTGAGTGAGGTATTATCACGAAGACTTGGTACATGATTGGGAGACATAGGCGAGTTAACATCTTTGGCATTGAGCATGTTAGTCTTTTCCAATAGGTCATGAATGTATTTATGTTGAGACAAGAGAACACCGCGAGGGGAGGGGATTACTTCAATGCCAAGGAAGTAAGCAAGGGTGCCAAGATCTTTAATGAAAAACTTTGCCCCGAGTTGATCGGTGAATTTGCCAAGAGCACAGTCATCATTACCTGTGCGAATTAAATCATCTACATATTCTAACAAATACATAGTTATGCGTATGATTATAGAGAAATAAGGAAGCATCTGACTTGGAGTTGACAAAACCAATGGATAGCAGAAATTGGCGAAGTGCATGATACCGAGGTCGTGGAGCTTGTTTTAATCTATAAAGAGCCTTCTTGAGGTGACAAACAAACTCAGCAGGATCAGCTCAGACAGCGTAAGCGCTTTAATGTTGGTGAAGATTGTCCTGTCTTTGATGGACTTTATTCCTTCTGTCAAACTTATGCTGGGGGCTCTGTTGGTGGCGCTGTGAAGTTGAATCACGGCCTCTGTGATATTGCTATCAATTGGGCTGGTGGGCTGCATCATGCTAAGAAATGTGAAGCTTCGGGTTTCTGCTATGTCAATGATATTGTTTTGGCCATTTTGGAGCTTCTTAAGCAGCATGAGGTTTGTTCACTTTTACGTGCACCTTCTCTTAAGATTTTCCTATCTTTACTGTTGTAGACATGTTTCAATGGCATAAAAATTGGTTTAGTTTCCTATATTTTCGGGGCATGGGAATGAGTGTCATCTTTCAGCACACATTGAGTGGTTTGAACATTGAACTAGCAAGAATCTATGTGCGGAGTCACGGATATATGAGTGCATAGTTGTGAATTTGTTACATGAAACATTATATTCAATTAGGCAAGTCTTTTTTTTTTTTTTTTTTTTTTTTTTTTTTATGGTATAAAATCAATGTTGACAATGATAACTATTGTATATTTCTTTCAAAACTATATATTCTGTTAGTGAGTTTTGTTTGCATGCAGCTTATCTATGGATATAAAAGCAATGATGAAAATGATGGCAATCTATTGTTTGCAAGCAAATACAACAGCCTGTTAATTTTGCAAAATTTTATGTATATAAAAGTGAACTTTTGTTGATATAATCATGGCAATTTGGCAACAAAGTTAAATCATTTCATATCTGCTGAAGAGAATTTGGGCCTTTTTTCATATAGATCCTAAAGATAAAAGACTAGCTAAATATATGACCTTTATTTCATTTTATTGAGTACTAAAAATGGAACTACACTTGGCAAGTTATTTAATTTTATTGTGGGAGTTGTTTCAGTCATAGTATTAAATTATCTCTCTCCCCTGATTAGTTAGGACTTTAGGAGGATCTCCACATCATGCAAGAAATTTTACTGCAAAATGTTTTTTTAATCTTGGTTTAGAGTTTAGATTTTCTTTCGAGGACAATTCTTATTTTGTGGAAGGAAGTTGTGTCATTGAGCTAAATTTTCAGGAATGCTTATAATCACAAAACTATCCAATTAGTTTCCATATTATTTCGATAAGGTCCTTGTAGACTACAAATTACCACCATGCATTTATTTCACTGCCGAGGGCAGTTTTGGTTTTGAGCTTGAGACTGTTTATTATTAACTGTGTACTAGTTGTATCATCTTATTGCTGGCAACCGGATGTTGATGGTTGAACAGTTGAGGCCGACAGACTAAGTTTGTAATACTACCATGCTGTATAAAAAGAGAATTTGAAATGCTAAAAATGAAAGATGGACAGTCCGGGGATGATTATTCATCAAAGCTTTCCGGCTTGGTAACTAATTTGCAATGAATCTCGACTACACTCTAAGCTCGGTAACTAATTTGCAATCCATTCATCTCACATGCATAGCTGAATTAATTACTAAAATTAACAGACTGACTAATCTCTAGTAACTTCCACAAGATTACAGCTGGATTAACTTATAACTAACTCTAGTAACTAATCAAATTCACAGCTGTACCAGCACTGATCCTATGTTCTTCAACACTTCTCAGCGTGCTTCATAACTCAGGATAACTCAATTGACCAAAGCCACTTGATTCTGATCACAGCCGCTTGATTTATTCCTTCACAGGACTGTAAAGTACGCCCTGAGATTTCAGGATCAATAATCATGGATGCGAAGGTAATGGCAGTTTGACAATCACCACAGAGAAAAAAAAGGGGGGGATTTCTGTCTCGAGGTTTCCTATACTGGCATTTCATGATCAATACTTGTGCAGGCATATGAGATAATAATTTGTGCTTTCAAGCGTTCGACTTCTATTATCAGTCTTTATCTCGGTTTTATGTTTTATTTTATTCGCATACCCCACTTTCACTCTACCGTATATTACGACTTGCACCAAGTCCGAGAGTTAACTCGTATAAACGGAAACTATTTGTTGGCTGTATGGGCATAGACAAGTTCTCAGTGCGAGTGTCATTGACAACCATTAACACTGATAGCATACAAGAGACTTCAAGAACGTCATTCGCAACCTGCCATGCCTACACATCATATGTAGATTTATTCCAGACCAGTCCACAATTATCTTTAAATATGTCAAAAATAAAAAAATGGATATATAGCAAGAGAGAGAGAGAAACACACACCACCGCGTAGTTCCTGTGCTGCAAATTACAATGAAGATTGTCCATGTGTTCATGGATACACATGTCGTCCATGTTTTGAAATTACAATGAAGATTGTCCAAATATTTCTTCTATAAATTGGCCCTTGAAGCTACTCGGATTAGTCCATTTACCAAAAGAAAAGCTCTTTTACCTGCCTCTGCTGTATAAACCAGCTGAGCTCAGAATACCCTACGCCAGTGTGTTTCAGTTAAAAATACATGACACTGAAGCCTTTGCCCGAGAGGAGGCGTCCAAGGCAGAATCAAGAGTGTCGCGTCTCCAAATATCCGAAAATGATCTTAATCTACTCGTGATGCATAGCTTTCTGATTTGACTACGAAAAGATTTTATCAAAAGATGACTCTTCGTTCCCAAAGTAGAATATTAGCACAAGGATTTTCTTGTTGCTAGAGCCCTGCACCCACCAAAAACCAGGAAATATTGATGGAAAGACTGTCAGCAAAAATGAAACTAAAAACTTAGTAAATAATAATATGAAGGGCGTGGACTTTTCCATAAAAAATTACAATAATTCCAAAGTCAAAACAAGGAACCTGCATGTTAGGCTGATACATTCTCTGTCTAAAAGACCAACCAATTGTCCTCTCTGGCTCTTGATATGCTCCAACACGACTGGAACTTGACTCACACCTGTCCTATTCATGACCATTAAGGCAGAAAGAAGGTCCATACTAGGAGAAGCCGTCCAGGGTACGCGACATTTTTCACCATCCACAGAGCACAACTTGGATACTAACAGCTCCTGCAACAGAATCAACCAATTAATCAAGATCACAAGTGGGGCATGAAAGGGTCTACAAGAAAAAGAGACTCATTAGGTTATTTAGGAATTCTAGAAATAAGGGCAGAATTCTAATTTGAGCCTATCTGGCTTGAGATATATATCCCGAGTGCCTGTAGTTTAAGAATCTTCCCCACAAGTCTGAAGCAACATTGATAATTTCCAACCATGCAAAATAGATAATTTTCCAACTATAGGGTAAGTACCTCACCATTACTAATCAATTGTAAAGAATTTCAAGTAACATTGCTTATCAATGACAAAAATGATTTTCAGGTTTTCCCTTCCCTACTTTTTGCTTGATTTGCTTTAAGATTCTCCAAAGCAGCCAATTTTTTTATATTCCCCCTTCTCCCAATTTTAACACTTGCAGGACTGAGGTTTCTAAAGTGCTTAGGTTATTTCAGATCAAAGCAATTGATTTGAAATTCCAATAAAAGTAACTAGAATAGGGGTATCATACCTGAGATCTACTGCTTTTTGCTGTAGAAAATCTGCTGAACTCTTGAATGTCTTCAAGTGTCAGTAAGCCAATTAAAATATTATCATTATCAACAATCATTGCACAAGATTGCTTCTCTGCCAGCATGAGAGTCACAGCTTCTGTCAGCAAAGAACTCATCAGGACAGTCACATACCTTGTTCTCATGGCTTCCGAAACAAGAACTCTCCTCCCCAGCTCTTCAATTTCAATATTCCAATCATCTATGCAAAGTGAGCTTTCAACTTCACAGAGGTTATTTGCATAGGGTTCCTCTACAGCAAGTAAATGACTAGATGACAACCCTGTCCCACCGGGATATATCCCAGATTGTTGATCAGTATGCTTGTTTTCATGGTCAGATTTCATAGTCTCTTTGACATCTCTTCTTCTAATCTGTCCAGATGTAATCCATGAAGACAAACCAACAGCTCCTAGTAGAGGTAAAACTATCCGATAGTCGTGTGTCAACTCAAAAAGTAGCAACACTGAAGTAAGAGGTACCTGACAGACCCCTGCTAGAGTAGCAGCCATTCCAACCTACAAATAGAAGTTCTCAAATGATGTCTTTTGGGAATAAAATCTTGAAATGCTCATGTATGTCCAACCTCAAAACTCAGAAGGTGAGAAAAGATGCCTAGCTTCTACTAAAAAGTCAGAAAATAGTACCAGGCCATACGCTTGTGGTGATGCCACTTCCAAAATGGAAAAGTCAATGGTTGGATTGGATTGAGCAATTGTGAAACTTATGAATTTACCATATGCCATTCCTGCTGCTGCACCAATGAAGAGGGATGGAGCATAGTAACCTCCGACCAATCCTGAAGCCCGACACAAGGAGGTTGCAGCTATTTTGACTGCTACCAACTGAAGCAATACATCAGCCGAGAGACCTTTCACAAATGGTCGAGATTCTAATAAAATGTCAACGTTCTCAAAACCCCAGTATAGGATTTCGGGAAACACCAGGGCTATCAGACCAATAGCTAAGCCACCCATTATAGGGAACACGGCCTTTGGTATCCCAATGACCTTATGAAGATCATTAACAATTGCTGACATGTATGTTGTGCATCTAGATAAGGCCAAAGAAATCAAACCGCATAGGAGACCAAGTAATAAATAGAGGGGGAGTTCTGTAAATACGATAAATAGCTTTGACAGTTAAAACCTTCATCTTTCAAATAAAAGCTTGAACAATCACTTCCACAAGCTTTGAGCCAATGTTTAGAAAAATCCATCCTCACATAGAGACTTAAATTAGATTCTCATTACAAAGTTGACGAGTAAGATAGGTCATTTCAAATATGCAACTATTTAATATCTAAAGAAATGCAAGATATGATTTATAGAGGCAAATGATATGATTGATAGAAGAAAAGACCACAATGATTGTTAAAACACAATTTGCATGTTGCAGCAGCCATAATTACATCTTGGTACTGGTTTTCAGCAAATGATATAACAGTGTTTTTTTATGAGAACACTGACGATATAGTGCAAAAGAAAGCAACAGAGTTTTCCTGGTATTGGTTTTTGGCAAAACGGGTAAGGGGAATGGTTATAACTTATGGCTGCATGGTATTGATGGTGGACATGGTGATACTCATGGTAGTGATAATCTCAGGAAAGTAATGGCGGAGTCAACAAGACAACAGCAATGGCAATATTTGCACAGCAATGAAAGGTTGTAGCAGTGTTCAAAATGGATCCCTGGCCCCAGTGGTGTTGGAAATAGTAGAGCAGTATGTAAAGCAAGAATTTATCTCTTGATTTAGCTGCAAAATTTGTGAAAATAATTACTGTTTTTATGACAAACAGAAATAAATGTGTAAAATATTTACTTAAGCAGCAAACACTGACAACAACGTTATTCCCAGAATGAATAAGTGAACTCAATAACCTACCGCTACTTAATAAAAATCTTCACGATAAATAATTGGGTGAGTTAGAGAATGATAATGGATAATGGTTACGTTCAAGGAAAAACTATTTGGTGAGGTGAAAACTTGCGTCAGCCTTAGAATTACAAGAATGAATTGAAGTGATTTGGTGTCAAGCTATTCTCATTGGGCAAAAAGAAGATAATAATTTACCTCCAGGGGAGCGGAAGTCATACTCAGGGACCGTGAAGGCTGGTTCAGAGCCAAGACCAACTTCTGACACTACAGCAGCTATGACAGCGCTAAGAATGACCATAGAAGTTGTATTTGTTAATGATGTGGAGTAATCTGTTGATGGTGATGGCCATAAGACTGACTCTACAGCAAAGAAGCAACCAGCAACAGCAGCATTGAATCCTGTAAGCAAATCACGAAAACAACTTTAACTAGAGAGAATCAAAAAGGAAAGTGATGATGATTAATATATTAATGTGCACGAGAAATCTATTCAGGGTATAACAGAGACTTCCCAGAAGAGATTCCAGCAGCGGCACCTGCAGCCAAGAGAGAGAGCTTTCTTTGAGGGCTTTTATCAAACTGAGTCCCAAATCCCTTGGCAATGGATTTGCCAATCTCCACACTTGGACCTTCGGGCCCAAGGGAATTGCCAGTTCCGAGAGTGATACAGGCAGCCAAAGCCTTCAGAAGAGGCTGGAATGCTGCCTTCAAATAATTGCAATTGATCTTAACCAGATTAGTAGAAGTAACAGAGATATCTTCTTGTGCACGATGAGGAGGAGGAGAGGAGCTTTCCTGTGGCACTTGAAGATCATCTAGAACATCTCGAAGCTCGTTTAAGATACTTACAATGAAACCACCACAAGCGGGGACTAAAATGACACGAGTACGGATGGCTTCGATAGGCTCCTCCCTCAACCAGGAGGCACCTCGATAGGGAATCCCATCCCAGAAGAAGTCGCGTATTTCATGCACCCCATTGTTGAATAGAACCACGCCTATGCCAGTGAGCAGACCCACCAAGCAAGACGATAATATTATACCCGAATTTCCTAGCCTATCTACATCAATAACCCGCTGCTGTTGATTCCTTCCAGGCTGGGCTGCAAGAGGCCTCAAAGTCACACCACCACCTGATTTTCTCGATTGCCTTTTGGTCGAGAATGAAAAGTATCGCTGCTTCAATTTGAAACAAGGTGATGATTTGTTAAATTGAGAAGCAGAGATGAGCAGGGATGAAGAATACCAGTGTTCTTGCCAGTACCACTGCAGTCGACATCCCATATCTTCCCGCAGAGCTATTACTGGTCCAATTCTGAACAGATAATATGAGCGCAGAATCCCGGGCTGCCTGACGTTCTTTTAGTATTTTATTTGGTAAATTTGATGCTTGTCTTAACTCGAGTTGGGAAATCTCATGGTCATTATCAAATGGACTTAAGAATCCTCGCCATCCTATGGTGGTTGAAAATTTGAGGTCACTATCTCTTGGGCTAAAAATTTGAGGCCTCCCCAGAACGGTGATAAATTCTCCTTGTTTTTTTTTTTTTTATTAAAATATTTAAAATTATCATTTTTAAAGTAACTCACATAATAATTTTGAAACATAAATATATATAAAATATAATTAAAGCTTACTGTTTCACTTCGAAACAAGTTGGTTTAAGATAATTATTCAATCTCTTGTGCATTTTCACAATCTTTTTTTTTTTTTGTCATTTATTAAACATGTATCATATTTTTTTTTTCAGTTAAAAATATATATAAAACTTTCTCAAAACATTTAATATCATCATTGGCGCTGTGACTAACATAATAATTTTTATTTTAATAACATATTTTCATTTTTTTTTTTTTTTTATGTTTTATAATAATTTAGACAAATCACAGTCTAGTCTTGCTAGAAATGAAATTCAAGTCTACTATGTACTATATCACTTCAAAACATGTTGACTTGAGATAATTTCATGCCATTCTCCAAACTAATATCAAAATTTTCATATGTAGTTATATATATGCTAATTCATAAAATATTCTTATGCGGATCATAAAAATAATGTCATAAATGATTTCTTAGCGTCACATTGATTAAGGGCTAGTGTGGAATTATTGTAGTTTATAAAAAAAAAAAAATTATTATTATCATGCTGAAGAAACATTAAACTTTTAAGAAAATTAGTTGGATGTTTGGTAAATTGTGCTATTGAAATTACTGTTGAGTTTCAAAAGTAAAGTTTTTGTTTGATAAAATTTAGTATTAAAGTAATGTGACTGTTTATATACTCCTAATTTTACAGTAAGTGAATAAATTTGTAAAGGTTTATATATATTTTGAATACTAACATGCTAATGCAACAAATTTATATAAATCACGTTAAATGTTCTTTTAGAATATTTGATCAATTGATTTTTAAAAGTAACCTCTCATATATTTCTAAATATTTATGGCAAAATCACAAAAAATATATACAACAAACAATTAAATTTGTTTTTATTAAACATAAATTTAGTAAAATAATTACTAAATAAATTGTTGATAGTTTTTACGCATCAATTCCTAACAGACCTAACATAATATTGAAAATTTACAATAAGAAATATTACTTCTTTCAAATTATTAAAGTACATCACTTCTTACAAACTTATTAAACTAGAATAGTTTAATAAATCATATTTGTAATGAATATAATTTACTTTATTTTCAAAAAACTAATTATTATGGCTTTTAATTTGAGAAATGAGAAATTCATATTTTGAATTGCTTCAAATTATTAATTATTTATATGTTTTTATTAATTTATTAGTTAGATAACAATAGACTTTTCAATTTTGTGACTAGGATTGAATAATTAATGCATATAGTTTAGATAGCATTAATGAATAGTTATAATATTGTAGAGATAATCAACATAGTTCAACTGGTGTCACTTCATCATGGTTCGAGTCTTGCGCATTTCTCTCTAAGTATTTATTGTAATTGAGATCACTTCATTAGAAAAAAAAATATATTTATGAAATTTATCAAAATTATAAATAATAATATCATTATGGAAAGAAAAAATAATTTTTATATATTTATCAACTTATTTATAAGACCAAAACACTGAATAATTAACGCATCAAAAATTTCAAATTTAAACAGAAGTCCATTGCTTCTCTTTCACTTACATGCCACTCTTTGATTTTTTGCACCAATCATGAAATTCTAAAAACCACAAATCTCTCGATCTAATTTTTTTTAATCACCATGTACCTCCCATGCTCGACAATTCTATAACTTCTTCCCCACAATTTTAGTGGTATGTTCTAATCAATTGCATCATTTATGTACTTTTTTTTAAATTTTTTTTCTTTGAATTAGACAACCCCGCTACCATTTACTACCATACCTAAATAAAACAACGGTGCACTCTATGTGCAAGTACGTCAACTACAACAACTATTCTAAAACATAGATTTTATGGTTCAAGGGCTTAGGGTATAAGGATAAGGGTTTTAGGGTTTAAGGTTGGGGTTTGAGGTTTGAGATTTAGGGTATGGAGTTTAGGATATAGAATTTAGGATTTTAGGGTTTAGAGTTTAATCTCTTGGGTTATATTTGGTATCAAAACTAATAGGTTATCAAAAGTGTTGAATATTGGAAGAAATTATTTTGTTCAAGAGTTTTAGTAAGATATTGAAAGTTGTTATTGTGCAAGTATTTTAGGATGCAGGTGTCAAAGTGTTAAAGTCTTAAATAGGCAGGATGAGCGCAAAAAGTAATGAGTGCAGCAAGAAGCAGCATGCGTAGCCAGAGAGGCTAGCATGTGTGGGGAAAATACACCAGTAAGGGGAGGTTTAGCGTGTGAAGATCTCACCGTACACACAGGAGCTTTGCAGGAAGCACGCGACAATTCGCAGGTAGAGCACGACATTCCAAAGGCAGCGCGTCACGATTTGCATGCAGCGCACAACACTCCACAGCTAGCACGCGACAATCTGCAGCCAACACGTGACACTCTGCAGCCAGCGTACAACAATCCACATGTAGCGTGCAACATTTCGCAGGCAGCAAGGAATGATCCACAGGCAGTGCGCAATAATTCACAGGCAGTGCACAAATATCCGCAAGCAATGTGCGCCAACGCACAAGCAGTCCACAATAGCAAGCGTAAAGCATGTAACCAGGGTGCAATGGGTCACAGGATAATCATGCCAGCCTGCGATAGCCAATAGATAGCGCATGCCAGCACACAGGCAACACACGATGGTACATAGGCAGAGCACGCAAGCACACAGCAAGCAACGCCTGCCTTGCGTGATAGCATGCATGAGGATGCATTTAACAATAGCAATAGCAATAGCGAGCGCGAGGTGCCGAGTAGCGCATGAGAGATACTAAGCAGCGCATGCGAGGAACTGAGCAGGATGCAAGAGGAACCTAACAGGGCGCAAGAAGTGCCTAGCAGAATACACAAGATGCAGCAAAACATCTCTGACAGTGCGTGCAAAGACATTGCGGGGAATATTTGACAGCATAGGCGTAGGCCTGCCTAACATGCGTGCCACCAACAATATTCTACCGCACATCATCAGCAATCATCTGTCGCACATCAGCAGCACGTACACGCCAAAATGCACCATCTAATGCAAGCAGCAACAAGGAATGCTGCCAGCAAAAGAAAGGCATTGCGAAGAAATGGGCGCGCTAGACGCTACCCAGGCCTGCGATTCAGCGAACGAAAAAGCCCATCAAGAGCTTAGCCTTGTCTGCGAAGACAAAGGAACTCTGTAGCAAATGGAGTTCCAATGACAGTAAGGCTTTGCCAGCAACAGAGTTTGATATCAAGTAGGATACAACAAGCTGACATTTAGAGTTTAAGTAGAACTAGGAGACTTATAGGATTAGAAAATAATAATATAAAATAAGATTTATCCTTATTTAATCATAGATAGCTTAGGAATTATTCTCATTGTCGAATTAGGAGTTTATCTTAAAATCAAATAAGGGCTGCTATCATTATAAATACAATAATTCATCATGTAAACAGTTTAAGCATTCAGATTCATTGATTATCAATAAAATAGCAGATTGTTCAGCACATTTGTTGTCATTCTTTATCTTCGGTTATCTTTCAAAAGTTGTCTTAGGATTAACTTGGGTTTAGGCTAAGATCAAGAGTTGTCTCCTTACCTAGGAGCTGCGGTCGAGATCAAGAGTTGTCTTTCTCAATCAAGGCGAGTTGTGGAAGGGTTAAGAGTTGTCTTCCCTTTCCAACATATCCGTTCATGAGGTTTAAAAGTTGTCTTGCCTCACCAACACATCTACTCATCACCAACACATCTACCATCGAGTGACTGAGCGCGAAACAGAGTTTAGGGACGTGAATTATTGAGGGACTCAAGTTTTAAGCATCCGGGCAGCAAATACGCATGCAAATAGCGATCACTGACACTCCTAGACAGCAAAAAAATTTGTGACAAAATTATGGATGCCAACACAAAGAGTCAGAGTGGTAGCAGTGAGAGTTGTTCATATGTTGGTCGCAGAAAAATGTCCCACGGATAGCCTCCATTAGCGTAAAGTTATTGGTTTCGGTAGCATGCTGGCACTCGTAGTGTACCATGCCCAAAGACGCGCCACAATACACCCTGACAAGCAGAAAATCATGCCATCGAGACCACGCACAACATGTCACACACAGGCCTGTGCCGAGGTTGGTTGCCTTTGCGCAAAATCATCCCACGATTTTCATTAACCACTGTCGTACAGTGCTTGGTTGCCGAAAAATGCCCCGTGGGTAGCCTTCGCTAGCAAAAAGTTAATGGTTTCAGATGTGTTCCTCTGCGGTCTGCGCATTCTACAGCAGCATGCTGTCATTCGCAGCATATCATGCCCAAAGATTCGCCTCAACGCACCCAGACTTGCCGCAAATCGTGTCATCAAGACCACGTCCAGTATGTCGTGCCATGGCCTGTGCTAAGGTTGGCTGCCTTCTAACAAAATCGTCCCACGATCTTCGACAACCACTACCGCACAGTGCTTGGTTGCTAAAAAATGATCCACAGCTAGACTCCTTTGGAGAAAAGTTATTGGACTTGGCTTTGTTCTTGTGCAGCATAGTGTGGCACCCCACTGTCACTCACAGCATATCGTGTCCAAAGACTCGCTGCAACGCCCTTGGACTAGCCGCAAGTTGTGCTATTGAAACCACGCACAGTATGCTGCGCCTTGGCCTTTCCCTAGGTTGGCCGCCTTTCTGCAAAATCATCCCACAATGTTCCTCTACCATTGCCGCACAGTGCTTGGTTCTCAAAAAATGCCCTGTGGCCATCCTTCGTTAGGAGAAAGTCATTGGTTTTGGCTGTGTATTGTGTCCAAAGAAGCACCGCACCACTTTTTGACTAGCTGCAAGTCGTGCCATTGAGATCATGCACAACATACCGCACCCTGGCCTTTTCGAAGGTTGGCTGCCTTTCAGCAAAATAATGCCGCAATGTTCGTTTGCCACTGCCGTGCAGTGCTTGGTTGTCGAAAATTACCCCCTCGGCTAACCCACGTTAGCTGTGGCAGCATGCCGGCACTCGCTGTGTATTGTGTTAAAAGATGCACCGCACCAACCCTGGACTAGCCGCAAGTCGTGCCATCTAGATAATGCACAGAATGCCGCGCCCGGCCTGTGCCAAGTTTGGCCGCCTTTTTGCAAAATTGTTGCACGGTGTTTGTCCACCACTACCGCATAGTGCTTGGTTGCCGAAAAATGGCCCGCAGCTAACTTTTGTTAGGGAAAAGTTATTGATTTTGACTATGTTCTAGTGCGATTCATGCACGCTACGTCAGCATGCTTGCACTAGTAGCGTATCATGCCTAAAGTTGTACCGCACTGCCCTTAGACTAGCCCCAAATCGTGCCATTGTGACCATGCACTGCTTGCCGCTCCTTAGCCCTTTCATACGTTGGCTGCCTTTCTGTAATATCGTCCCATGATCTTCGTCGACTAGTGCTGCACAGTATTTGGCTGCCGAAAAAGGCTCCGCAGCTAGCCTCCGTGGGGAAAAATTATTCATTTCAGCAGTGTTGCTATGTGATCCGCGCATGCTATGTCAGCTTGCTTGCACTTGCAGTGTATCATGCCCAAAGATGTGTCGCACTGACCCCGGACGAGCCATAAATTGTGCCATAGGGTCCGCATGCAGAATGCCATACCCAGCTTGTGCCGAGGAAGGCTGCCTTTTCGCGAAATTGTCCCATGATGTTCGTTCACCACTGCCGCACTCGCAGCGAATTGCGCCCAAAGACAAACCGCATCGCCCCTGGACTAACAGCAAATCGTGCAATGGAGATTGCACACAGAATGCTGCACCCTTGCCTTTCCCGTGCTTGGTCGTGTTTTCGTAAAATCATCCCACGATGTTTGTCGACCATTGCTGCACAGTGATTGGTTGCCAAAAAATGCCTCACGGCTAGCATCTGTTAGGGGAAAGTTACTGATTTTGACTAAATTTTTGTACGGCTTGCGCACAATGAGGCATTGCGCAGTCACTCGTTGTGTATCGTGTTCATAGACGCGCCGAACCTCCCCTGGACAAGTCGTAATATCTAGACCGCGCCATTGCCTTTGCCGAGGTGAGCCGTGTTTTCGCAAAATCATCTCACTATGTTCGTCTACCACTGCCGTACAGTTATTGGTTGTCAAAAAATGTCCTGTGGCTAGTCTCTGTTAGGGGAAAGTTATTGGTTTTGACTGTGTTCCTATACAGTTTGCCCACGCTGCTGCAGCGTGCTATCACTCATGGCATATCATGTTCAAAGATGCACCGCACTGCAGTGTCTATGGACTAGTTGCAAATCGTGCAACCCGTGACCATGCATAGAATGCCGTGCCATGACCTTTTCCGAGGTTGGTCATGTTTTCGTAAAATTGTCCCACAATTTTCATGGATCACTGTTGTACAGTGATTGATTGCTGAAAAATGCTGCATGACTAGCTCTGTTAGGGAAAAGTTATTTGTTTCAACTGAGTTACTGTACAATCCACGCAAGCTATGGTAGCACGCTGGTACTCGCAGCTTACTGTTCCCAAATTCACACCACACTGCCCCTAGACTAGTCATATGTCTTGCCATTGGGAAAGCGCACAAAATGCCGTGCCATGGCCTTTCACAAGCTTGATTGTGTTTTCGCAAAATTGTCCTACAGTTTTTTATGACCACTGCCATACAGTGATTATTATTCCAACGAAAAATCTTAGT
>CP135543.1:656630-677364 GCA_032402905.1 Khaya senegalensis
ATGACCACTGCCATACAGTGATTATTATTCCAACGAAAAATCTTAGTTTTAATTTCTTATTTTTTTTCTTATTATTATTATTATTATTATTATTATTATTCTTCTTCTTCTTCTTCTTCTTCCTTTTTTCTTCTTCTTCTCTTTCTTTTCTCTCTTTCTCTCTCTCTTTCATTTTCTTTCTTTTCTCTTTCTGTAACTTCCAGTGACTTCTCCCAAAATCTCTTTCAATTCATACTTATCTACAAAAATATACATTAATTCACATGGGCCAAGATTTTTTTATTTTAAAAGAACTTTAATGGGCCATGTGTTACAACTGCGTTGACACTCACAGTGTTTCATGCCTAAAGATGCGCCGCACCAATTCTAAACTAGTTGCAAATTGTGCCATCGAGACAGTGCACAGAATGTCGCGCCCTTGCCTTTTCCTAAGTTGGGCTCCTCGTTGAAAAATTATTCCACAATGTTCATTCACCACTGCCGCACAGTACTTATATTTCGAAAATTGCCCTGTAACTAGCCTCTACTAGAGAAAAGGTATTGGTTTAAGATTTATGATTTAGGGTTGAGGGTTAAATGTCTAGGATTGAAGGTTTAAGGTTTAAGTTTAGGATTTAGGATTTAAGGTCTAATGTTTGGGATTTAGGGTTTAATTATGTACAAAAAGTATTCTTATTTATGTAGAAAACAGAAAAAAATGTTTATTTAGATAAAATTATCCATTCATTACTCTTTCAATAAACTTCGTCAAAAAAAAAGTAAAAAAATTAAAATTTTGCTTAAACTCTCGTTATTTAAAATAAATTTTGTTGAAAAAAATTAATGTAAGAGTTAATAATTTTATATAAATTCTTCTCATTCAATACATATGTTACTAAGAGAAATTAGTAGAAAAGTTGAAATTTTACTTAAATTCATTATAACTATTTTTGTTGAAAAGTTTAATCAAAAGAGTTTGAATATTTGAAAAGAGAAATTAATATAAAAGTAAAAATTTTATTTAAACTATTTACTTTTAAAACAAATTTTGTTTAAATAAATATAAGAGTTGAAATTTTATTTAAATTTTTTACATTAATTTTAAAAATATTTATCAAGAGAATTTATGTAAAATTTCAAATTAATTTTACAAAAATTTGTCAAGAAAAATTAATACAAAGGTTGGAATTTGCTTAAACTCTCCAGTTGGATACAAAAAACAATCACTCTCTTTTTTGAAAAAAAAAGATATAATTAAAAATTGACCTAAAAATTAAGTTATTTATGAAAAACACTTAAAATATGTAGAATAGGTTTTAAAAAGGAAAAATTTTATTATTTTAATAATTAACCAAAATAAAGTATTATTATTTTTAGAGAACTCAAGGTGTCATTTGATAGTATTAATTAATATTATATAAGTATTAAATCAAAAAGATAAGTACTTATTCATGTTTAGCTACTAACGAGCTTGTTAAATTTAATTAACACTAGATGTTAATACATAACAATTACAATAATATTTAGATGCTTTACGAATGATATTAAATATTTTAATAAACATTTTTAAAAGGTGCTAAAAAAAACTGATAAATGTATAGATGTCTATGCATTTTATTACTTTTTTTTAGCACTCTCAAATGAATCATAAATTTAAATTATAAGTACTTATTTATGTTGTTGGCTATTAATTTTATATAATGCTTAACAAATTTAATTAGTATTAGATGTAATTTTTATATTAATACATAATTATATAATAATTAAAATGATATTTAAAGTGTATTATATGTAATATTAAATATTTTATTAATATTTTTAGAAAATATAAAAAAAATATTAAAATACATAAACGCTTATGTAATTTAACTTTTTTTCTTTAGCATTTTCAAATGAACTTTTAATATGTTTTGTTTAATTTGTAACTTATAACAATTAATTTAAACAACACATTCTTATTTAAATTGTTTGATAAAAAAATCTATATAGACTTGCGGAAGGAACTTGGGTTTGTAGAGAACATTTATAACAAAAATTATAAAAAAAACATATAATTTTTATTTAATTAATTATAAATATTTGAATCAAACCCTAAACCTTACACATTAGTCAATTGCTAGTTACTGTTATTAAAATCAATAATTGTTTTAACATGTCAATTTTATAATCACGGTGCACATTAAACTAAATTCTATTTAGAAATTAGTAGGATATCTCGCATTTGGGTAGTACGAAATTAGATAAAGTTGTATATATAATTCTATAATTAAATTAATCAAAATAAGTAATATGTAAATATTTGATTTTTTTTTAAATTTAAATTTAGAATATATAAAATCTACACTCAAATAAATACATAAACTATTGTATTAACTTAAGTGAATACTCATTTGTATATTTTGATTTATTTTAATAAATTATATTATTAATTAAATAAAAATATTATAACAACATTATTTTTATTTACATAATATATGCACGATCAATTATTATTTTAATTTTAATTTATTATCAAATATTATTGAGTTATAAATTTAGCGCTATGAACATTTGGACTAACATAAAATTATGCTATGAAACAATTTCTTTTTTAACATAATAATTACGGTCACAAATTCATTCAAAAACATAATCGCATTGGTCACTTTCACCATGAGACCTCTTCCTGTAAATCCCCACTTTGGTATCCTCAGACTTAGGCATCCTCACGCTTAGGCGTAAGACATGAAATAAGCTGTAGACAAAACTGAACTGATCATGATATCATGTTTGATCCAAGTACAGAGGTTTTGTATCCATAAACCCCAGCAGATTTTCCTGTATGATATGAAATGTCAATTCCTTGCTTCTGAACCAGACAGGAAGCAAACTGATTACAACTCCACAATCACTAGGCGAACCAGAAAAAATTAGAAGCCCATACCACACTGACCTACCTTGTTAACCAAGCATACCGCATCAAGTTAAATCAACTTTCTCAGCTTCCTCTCCTTGAACCCTCTCCGACAGGTCTATTACTTGAGATTGCACCATCGCTCAAAGGATTACCAGCATTGTCGATTAAATCTGTCGTCAAGGAGCTTGTATCAGGTGAACTAGAGGTAGAACCAGGAACACGCTCATCCGATTCTTTTGGCTTATTCAGGGTGTGACAATGTGGGCAGTAGTAAGTAATAAATGGGAAATCTTCTTTCCTAGCAAGTCCTGCATAAAAATAATGACACAAAACATTGTTTTCTTCAACCCCCTATATCACACAACTACTGCATTTGTGGTGCATGAAGGTTGGAATATACCAACTAATAGTAGTTGACTCACCGTTATGCATATGACAGTTGCCGCATATAAGAGCATAAGATTGTGTAGGATCTTCACCCACAAGTAATGCTGCAATTCGAGCAACCCATCCTCCATCATTCATGGTAGACTCCTGAGGATAGTGATGATTAACAACCAGTTGATTATTCTCAGAAGTTTGAGGACCCTCACTCCCAGCAGCACGAGAGGTTTCTTCATCAGAAAGTTGTGATGGAGTGTTCCCTGCACTACTGGATCTGGTATGCATTTGCTTCCGACATCGAAGACCACCAGATGGCACAACCTCAACATCATTGCTCTTCCCCGTTGGAACATTGAGTTTTGATTCATCCCCAACATACACTCTCAAGCCAGAATCTGCTCCCAGCTTAGATGCCAGGACAGTTGCAGCAGCAGCCTTTGCTGCTGGGTCAGGATCATATCTCTGCATAATAGAGAGATTATGCCGAGTACAATTTATAACTGTTGGAATAAAAAGACACACATTTGCAAAACACTCCATTTTCTTTCACAGCATGTCTTTAAAAGAAAAATAAAAACTGCTTTAGAAAAAATGCGAACTTACACTTTGATCATCTCTTTTGATCATGTAATAACCATTTCCACTAGTATCTAATATCCTCAATCCTTTAAAAAACCAGATCACGGTAAAGACTCTTAAGCTCATTTAATGTACCACAAATTTCTTCAAATTTCTCACTATTAACCAAGTTACCAATTCAAAACAACATAAAGGACTAAAAACAAAACTTTACAAATCAAGGTTTTACATCTCAAGCTTTTGTGTCATACTTCAAAACATTAACAAATCCATAGTACTTGAAAGCGGATTCTATAGAACACCTTGCAGAAACTTTGCGAATTATTACTTGAATGAGCTGTTGAGTGGTGTAATAATTTGTCCTCTCTTTAAGTTCGTCAATTTTTGCTTGCCTCTCAGCCCGAAGCCTTTCCAAAGTTTTGTGGTCCTTGCGATCACCTATTAAAATTAGATTAAATATAGGTTTGATTAGTACACTTGTCCTCATAAACCATATTAAATATACATGATGTCTTTTATAGCGTGTAGCCATGACAGTCACTGTCCAATTTAATCAATAGGAGGATACATCCGTGGCCATTATGTGCAGCATAAGTTTAAATGGGGCACTAATTAAACTAAAAACGGAAAAAAAAAAAATAGAAATGAGAAACTAATGAGATATTAACAGCATTCTAAAATGAATAAAAAGCTTGCAATAAATAAAAACAGTCTAAAGTTAAAACACGTACGCATCCTTGTGAAGCTCACAAAAGCCCAATAAACAAGAGCAGACAAAGCAGGCACAAGAAACATTGGCAAAACTCGGCCTGCCCTCATCTTCCAATCTAACTCCATTGATCTTGTTGCCATGATAGCATAACCAACTGCAATAAACTGAAAACAGATCCAATTTAAGGAAAATTATTCAAAATTAAGACACAGGAGTAGCATGCACCGAGTTAAAGGATTATGGTCAACCCACTGGTTTTGAAAAGGATAAAATGACGAAGCCACTATAATCTCAAAAGTTTCAGTGCAAATCATCCACAATTTATTTTGTCAGATGGAAGAAAAAAATCAAAGGAGGAGTCAGGAGGAAGAGACCTATTGTACAACTGAAAGAACATTCAAATCATTGGTTCGACTCTAACTCAGCACCCTCAACACAGTTGCCAATGTAAAATTTATTATAAAAGGAATGAAAAATTGGAAAACTTCTTATTTAGCAAGGAAAGAAAATTCTATGGACATAAACTGGTAAAATTCAACCTTAGTGGGCATTCAAGTTTGTGCAGACAACTAAAGCCTAAACCCTTGAAATAATACTGGGACTTATACAATTATCAGTTTCATCACTGTAATTTAGCAAAAAACAACTTGATTTAAAAAAAATACTAGTCATACAAAATATGAAACCAAATAATATGATCAAAAGATCAAATGGAAAAAAAAAAAGAAAAAAAAAATGATAAAGAGGAATGGTAAGGCATAAGCAATGAAAGAGACAGCACCTCAAAAATGACACAGAATATAATCAGATGCCTCATCACCCTCTTCCAAGTTAAAGATCTCCTTTTCATTCTAGAAAGAACAGCAGCTTCTTCCTTAGAGATGTATTGCAATCTCTTCTCAAAATCATCCCCCTTTAGTCTAAAGATACCATTCCAAATACGAGAAATGATACCCCTGTGCTTCTTTTCTACTACTGCAACAGAAGCAGTTGACCCTTTGTTCTCACTTTCAGTAATGCCTTTGTCCTTAGCCATGACTACTTTTGCTTCACTTGCGTCTGGCAAAAGTTAAAATAAGCTAAGCAACTATATAAATGGGAAACCAAAAAGGAAAATTCACGGAATTAATGGCGATCTAATTCCACCCTTTCTTCTCATCTTCTAGTTTCAATTCTAATTCCATGAAATTGGCAGATTATTGCATTTGCTTTGATCCTTCATTGCGGCTCTTTATCAGTACAAACAGAAAAAGGCAAGCATATAAAAGAAAGAAGAGATCAAGAGAGAACAAAAAAAGCATACAGTATCTCACAGAAATAATTGCCACAATTTAAAGAGAAAGTTTATTCAATGCTCTTCTACACAATTCATAAAACCTTTTATATTGCATTATCAATATTCAAAGGTCCTTTCCATGAACAAAAACACCGATCCAGCAAATAAAAATGGCGCTTTTGAATACAAATTATTGTGTCATTATCTCTTAGTGTGTTTGTCTATGCGTGCCCGTGCGTGCGTATCAATCATCAAAAAAATTAAGATCCTCTGTAAAATCCCAAAATCCAAAAAACCTACTTGGCTGCTTTTGTGTCAAACTTCATTCACAGTATAATTAAAAAAGACCAAAAGAAAAAGGAAAAAAAAAAAAAAAGAAAAAGGATGCGAAAAACAAAATAATTAAAACTGATAACAATGCATACAACAATACATCACAGAGCAGTAGGAATACAGCTCCTCTGCTGCCCGTAATTCTCATCAGCGAAATAATATAAACTAAAATAAGGAGTCCATTATCACTTCAATTTTCTTCTACTTACAACGTGCAAAACTTCAAAATTTCTTTACCAAAACAACAGAACCCATTGCTAAAAAAAAAAAAAACTCGGGCAAATTATGACTAACTAAATATCCAAAGCCAAGAATAGAGAATGAGAAATTAAAGCAAAACGCTTACATATGAAGGGAAAATGAAAACTCGATGAGCTACTATATAAGAGACACAAGCGCTGCAAATTCAACACTAGTTAAACAACAAAAACAAATACATCGATCATAAGAAACAGAATAGATAAAACAGACATGATCAACGCAAGAATTGCACGCACCGAAGCCTTATATTAGGATCTGGATATAAATAACACTAATTGAGTAATTAATTTGATAGTTTCAAAATGATGAAGTTAAACCCTAGCATAGAGAACGAACCTGAATTGAAGAAAGAAAAATTGGGAGCAGCAAGCAACGATCGGAATAAAGTTATCACTAAGATTAAGAAACCGTTGGAATCGCAGGTGCGCGTCTAATATCTGACAGCAGGTAGAAAGAAAAGGAAAGAAAAATCGAATTAATTCCGAAGAGATAGTTTACTTGGAGGTTGGGCTTCGTGTCGACAAAGGAACAAAAACGAAAATAATTAATTTCCCAGTCCGTTGTCTAGATTGACTCAATATTATTATAATTAAAAATCTTTTACTATGCAATTACCCTTTTATCCTTCTCATTTTCGAGGTTAAGGTTAACTTGTATGGATTTCAAGGTTTCAAATTTTGGGATATGGGATTATCGTTTAGTATTTACCGTGTAGGGATTTAGAGTTTGGGATTTGAGAGTATGATTTAGCAATTTAAGGCTAGGAATTTAGGTGAATGGTTTGAGATTTAGATTTTGAGGTTTAGGGATTTAGAAGTTATGGTTTGGAGTTTGAGATTTATGATTGAGGGTTTGGACTTTAAGCATTGGATTTAGGGTTTTAGATTTTAGCATTTTGGATTTTAAGGCTTATGATTTTAGAGTTTAGGGTTATGATTTGTTATGATTAAGGATTTAAGGTTTACGAGTTAGAGGGTTTTGGGGGTTAGGTTTTAAAAATTGAGGTTTATAATTTAGAGTCTAACATTTAGGGTTTAGGGTTTTAGAATTTAGAATTTAAAGTTAAGGGTTTAGAATTTAAGATTTATAGAATTTAGGATTTAAGATTTTTTTAAATTAAAATTAAAAATTAAAAAACCTCACTTGTGACGGAGAAAAATCGTAGTAACAAGAAATCATGACCGAGATACATATAATGAGCCTAAAATGTAGACGTGATAACAGAGAACAAATTAAAAAAATATGAGAACCTGGTGCGAAGAAGAACAAAGGCTAAAGGTGCTTTTTAATCCTGACATTGGGAAGTCCACAGAGATCTAAACGATATTGTCCACGCGCATGTCTTGGTAGCTCACCACTGGTGGCAAAATTTTTGTTTTCTCTAGAAAGCGCACCCTTTTTGGCAAAAACATCTACACAGACATTAGCTTCCTTAAAGACATGTCGACACGAACGAACTTGGCACACCAGACTCTGAACAAACCTCCATTATTTTTGAAGACACCATATCTTACACTTATCTTGAGTTAACATGTCCATTAAAACTTTGGAGTCAGATTCAATGAGAACATGCGAGAGATTTAAACCCAATTCTATAAAATGCATAAGACTCTTATGCATGGCTCTAAACTCTGCCTCCACATTAGAAGACCAACCATAGTAGTGAGAGAAAGCGTCCACGAAGTGACCTCGATCATCTCGAATTATACCCCCTCTACCACTTGAACCTGGATTTCCTCTTGCTGCACCATCTATATTTAACGTGAAGGACCCTGAAGGAGGTTTCCACCACTTGACCATTATAGAGGAGAAAGGCCAAATAGCAGAGATCTTAAACCCTAGTTTCTTGAAGGAATTTTTTTCCCGAAATGAACCACATGAAAGACTTTCGAATTGAGCTCGAAAGTGGTTCACCCAACTTTGAACTCTGGCAAAAAGCACAGCTACATTCCTTGTTTTATCTTCGAATCTCCATGAGTTTCGCTGCTTCCATAATTCCCATAACATGCAACCAAAAATCGAGAAGTGAATACGTCGACCTTGTTGAGATAAATTTATACCTCTAAAGATGAAAAACAGCCAGTCATGAAAGGATTTATCTTCTTGACTACCAAGGTCAAAAGTTTTTAAGAATCAATTTCAGCAACACACAACCCAATGCCCTTCAACGAACAAATGTGTAATAGATTCCTGGTGCCCATGAGTACAACAAACACACTTAGAGGGAAGGGAAATTCCTATACCACATAACAAATCATCTGTAGGTAACTTTCTCCGCAATAACCGCCAAAGAAAGAATGAAATCTTAGTAGGAAAAAAAGCATCCTAGATATGTTTGCCCCACCTCACCATAGTTGAATTTTTGCAAATCATTGTCCAAGCAGAATGAGTTGAGAAGTGACCATCAGAGGTGCCACTTCAGTACATAAAATTTACAGAATTATCAATGGCGTTATGAGAACAATTGATAGCCTGAATTAAATCTTTCGAAAGTTCAAGTTAAAAGAGCATCCCTAGGTAGCCCAAAACATTTTTGACTGAAAGAAAGGAATTCGAAACTGAAACACCGGGAACATCTGCTAACGGACTAATCGAAAGCTAGGAATCAAACCAGAAACTTATTGAACCTTGACCAATTACCCAGCAAGCATATTTTGTCGCATTTACCTAAGCCCTTTGAAGATTTTTCCATATAGCATTACCTTTTATGTCCCCAAAACAATCGGCCATGCTACCATATTTAACCCGCATGAACACTGCCCATAGAGAATTGTGAGTCTTTAGTCTTCAAGCAAGCTTTATTCGTAATGCAGTCATGACATCCGAAAGATCACGTCTGGTTTAAAGGAAAAACCATGAGTGCAATCTTGAGCTCTGGCAAATAGGGAAGCAATGGGGTGGGGAACGCCGCACCTCATGGTGGAAACCAGCTTCCTCTTCCAAAATCGCCAGATTTAAGGCTTGATGCGCTGTCCACTAGATCTTTTATAGAAGTAGTGCAGTCAGCGAGACCAATGGCGGATAATAGCCGGTCTTTAAATGATCTTCTTAGGTCTTTGCTTCATTTCACAAAGAAGGCCAGCCATGATCAGAAACAAATCATGTTTTTTGCTGTAGTAATAAAGCAGACACATAAGGCTCCTTTGTTTTCCTCCATACAGTCTAGATGTCTAATTGAAATATAAGGTCGACATGTTGTTTCCTTCTCAGCGGAGGAAGTAGCGGCTATGTCGATTCTTTTTTCCTGATGTTTGATTGGCAAATTTAGCATGGGTAGACTAACGATGATGGATATCCTCACAGTCATAAAGAAGGTAATTCCTTTTAAAGTAGATTTCTTCTCTATTTGTAACAGCCTAGGCCCAACAACTACGGAGTAGATATTATCCGCTTTGGGCACACAGTCCGTCACGGATTTATTTTTGAGTTTTACAATTCAAAACGCATTTATTTAGTTAGGAGAACCCAAATTATATATCATGTAACGCAAATTCACCCACTAGCGATGTGGGATGTTACATTTTCTCCTCCTTTGGACCTCGCATCCTCTTGAGGGGGTTATATAGAACATTCACATATCAAAAGATATATTATAGATTATAACAGAACATCCACACATCGGGTTGCGGGCTGGCTCTGATACCATATGTAATAGCTCAGGCCCAACAACTATTGAGTAAATATTGTCCGCTTTAGGTACATAGCCCGTCACAAGTATGTTTTTGAATTTTACAATTCAAAACGCGTCTACTTAGTTAGAAGAACCCAAGTTATATATCATGTAACTCAAATTCACCCACTAGCGATGTGGGATGTGACACTGCTACCATAAATCAATGTCATATGCTAATTTGTTTTCAATCCATGTTAGATTTTGTGAAGGCATACACAAAGGAAGCATGGTGGATTAATGGAAAAAGAATGCGAGTTGCCCATTGGTCTCCAAACTTTTCTCCTGGATTAGAATCTTCGTCCGTACCTGTTTAGGTGGGGTTACCTTTTTTATACATTTATTTTCAAACTTCAGATGCTCTCCAATCGATTGTTGGTTTACTTGGTAAGTTTCTTTATGCCTATTTTGATGTTGAAAAGATTACACGACCTTGATATCCCCTAATCTGTGTTGAAATAGATTTAACCAAACCGATGCCGAATTCTATTTTCATCGATAATGGTAGCGAGATGATTGAACAAAGGGTGAAATATTAGCATCCAATGCGATTTTTGCATGGAATGTCAAATGATTAGCCATTCTCTAAAGTCTTGTCGGACAATTACAACCAAGATAGGTTAGAAAAATTGAACTAATAAAATGAACTCTAAGGTGATTCTTAAGAAAATAAATGAACCAAATCGTCTTTCGGGGCTAGGAGAAACAACATGTCTAGATAATGTTTTAGCGAAAAGTAATAAACAGTGGGTTGTTAAGGAGAAGAAGTCTTCTTATGGAGAGTTAGAGCATGTTATTCATACGAAGGATCCATTCAGAGAGACAGACGTGATTCATGAGGAAGGGAATGTTGTAGATAGAGTTGAAATAGATGACGGGCGACAGGAAGATGAGTCATAAGAAAAGGTCTAGGAGTACTTTAGTGTTATTGATTTGGGTCTAAGTAAAAAACATGAGAAGGTTTTGCCAATTGGCAATAACTTATTGACTTCTTCCCATACACATGCATATGAAACTTCCCCCATGCAAAATCCTTTTGACAATGTTACTTCCATGTAAGGTAAGCCGGGTATTGAGACAAAAATGCCAAATTTTTCTCTTAACTAGTTAACCTTTCGATCCAACGACTCAGTGCTATAATGGATCAAAGCAGTATAAGAGTGGACGTAGTCGTAGGACTTGGCAATATGGTTGAACCAGATATGGTGCCTGAGAATGTATTACGGGATTGAAGTCAGGGTATCCTAGAAGGGGGGTGACAGAAACTGGGTTCTCAAAGTCAGATACCATGGTCTATTTCATCACCTGCTTTAGTGTTGGTGAACCACTGAATGGACATAGACTAGAGTTCTGATGAGGAGTCAGAGTTAAATGTTGAGGTTCAAGAGTCCATAGAGGAGGCTAATGATCCTAAAATTAGTGCTTTAAAAGCTTTACCTGCTGTAGAGGGTCCTCAATGATCGGTAAGGCTTAACTGTAATGTTCCCTTTACTTCTTATATTAGTTTTAATGATTAATAATCTTTTTTGGAATTGTAGGAGGGTCGGTAATAAGCCCATTATGAATCATCTACAGAATCTTATTTGCAAGCATCATATTTTAGTCATTTGTTTATTTAAACCCATGATTTTTAGTGTCAAAGTTACTAGTTTGCAGCGTTGCCTTCAGATGTCTGGTTCTTAGGTTAGTGAGGTGGCTAGGGGCCAAATTTAGGTGCTATGAGATAGTCGTGTTAATATGTTATATATTAGGGATCATTGCTAAGCCTCAACTTTCATCCTCTCTAATGGTAGTATAGAGTCTTACTTATCTCGTGTTTATCCATCCATCGATCATCTTTTACGTTGGAACTTGTGGCATGAACTTGGCATTTTTTCTACCCAGTGTAAATCTCGATGGATAGTTGGTAGTGATTTCAATGTAGTGACCTCTAGTGATGAAGTGTGTAGTCCGTATGCTTTAGATATAATAGGCATGGATGAGTTTAATGATTTTATCCATACTTCTAGCTTAACCGAGATGTGTTTTCCTGGAAATCTTTTTTCTTGGTGTAATAATCGAACTGGAGCTCAATGTATTTTTAAAAGGTTGGACAAAGTGTTTTATAATCAAGATTGGTTCCAAAAATGGGATTGGCACCTTGATTACCTTCCGCATGTTTTTTTGGATCATGCCCCTATGCTTATCTCCCCTACTAAGTTGTGGCATACCTCTGCCTCCCCTTTTCACTTTTATTCTATGTGGTTGCTTAGTAAAGGATTTCTCGACATGGTGGATTTAGTGTGGAATCGAGTTCGTGCGGATAAACCAATTTTAAATGTGAGTCTTAAGCTACGGGCCTTAAAACAACATTTGATCTGGTGGAATTGGAATGTGTTTGTGAATATTAAGGTGGCTTACGATAAATCTCTATCCTTGATGCAGTCTTTGGAAAAAAAACTAGTGGAAAAAAAACAATTAGGTTTTAGGATTTAGGATTTGGGGTTTGAGATTTAGAGTTTAGGGTTTTTAGGGGGTTTAGGGTTTAGGATTTTTAGGGGGTTTAGAGTTTAGGGTTAAGATTTTTAGGGTTTAGGGATTTAGGGTTTAGGCACCCTATACTTTTTCGAGGTTGGCCGTGTTTTCGCAAGATCGTTCCACAATTTTTGTCCACCACTGCTGCACAGAGCTAGGTTGTGGAAAAATGCCCCGCGGCTAGCCTCCGTTAAGGGGAAAGTTACTGTTTTTGGCCGTGTTCCTGTGCAATCCGCACACGTTACGGCTAGGCATCGGCACTCGTAGCATATCATGTCGAGAGATGCGCCGCACTGCCGCCGGACTAGCTGAAAGTCATGCCATCAGGACCACCCACAGTATGGGGCACCCTCGACATTCCCGAGGTTTGCTGTCTTTCTGCAAGATCGTCCCACGATTTTCGTCCACCACTGCTGCACAGTACTTGGTTGCCGGAAAATGCCCAGCAACTAGCCTCCGTTAGGGGGAAAGTTACTGGTTTTGGCCGTGTTCCTGTGCGATCCGTGCACACTGCAGCTGGGCTCTGGCACTTGCAGTGTATTGTGCAGAGAGACGCGCCGCACTTCCCCCGGACTAGCCAAAAGTCGTGCCATCGGGATCACCCACAGTATGGGGCACCCTCAACATTCTCGAGGTTTGCCGTCCACCACTGCCGCAAAGTGCTTGGTTGCCAAAAAATTCCCCGTGGCTAGCCAAAAGTCATGCCATCGGGACATGGAACAACAAGCCGTGCCCTGGACTTTCCTTAGATTAGCCATCTTTCCACAAAGTCGTCCCATGATTTTGTACACCACTGCCGCCCAGTGCTTGGTTGCAGAAAAATGCCCCGCGGTTAGCCGCTGTTAAGGGGAAAGTTACTGGCTTCGGCTCCGTTCCCCTGCGATCAGCGCACACTGCAGTTAGGCACTGGCACTTGCAGCGTATTGTGCCAAGAGACACGCGCACTGCCCCCGGACTAGCCAAAAGTGGTGCCATTGGGACCACCCACAGTATGCGGCACCCTAGACTTTCCCGGGGTTGGCCATCTTTTCGCAAGATCGTCCCACGATTTTCGTCCACCACTGCCATGCAGTGCTCGGTTGTGGAAAATTGCCCCTCGACTGGCCCCTGTTAGCGGATTGTTATTGGTCTCACTGTATTCTTATACAGTCGGCGTGCGCTGCTGCAGCGTATCATGCCTAGAGATGTGCCGCTCTGCCACTAGACTAGCTGAAAGTCATGCCATCAGGACCACGCATAGTATGTCGCACCCTGGACTTTTTTGGGGTTGGCCGTCTTTCCGCAAGATCGTCCTGCAGTTTTCGTCCACCACTGCCGAACAGTGCTTGGTTGCAGAAAATTGGCCCGCAACTAGCCCTCGTTAGGGGATTGTTATTGGTCTCGGTTGAGTTCCTGTACAGTCAGTGCGCACTCCCGCATTGTATTGTGCCGAGAGAAGTGCTGTACTGCCCCTGGACTTGTTGAAAGTCATGCCATCGAGACCATGCATAGTATGCAGCACCTTGGACTTTCCCGGGTTGGCCATCTTTCCAGAAGATCGTCCCACAATTTTCGTCCACCACTGCCGCACAGTGCTTGTTTGCCGCAAAATGCCTGGCGACTAGCCTCCGTTAGGGGAAAAGTTACTGGTTTTGGCTGTGCTATCATGCATTTCGCACACGCTGCAGCTAGGTGCCAACACTCACAGTGTATCGTGCCGAGAGACACGCGCACTGCCCCTGGACTAGTCGAAAGTGGTGCTATTGGGACCACCCACAGTATGCGGCACCCTGGACTTTCCCAGGGTTGGCTGTCTTTCTGAAAAATTGTCCCAATATTTTCGTCCACCACTGCACACAGTGCTTGTTTGTCGCTAAATGCCTAGCAACTAGCCTCCGTTGGGGGGAAAGTTACTAGTTTCGGCCATGCTTCCGTGCATTCTACGCACGCTGCAGCTAGGCACCGGCACTCGCAGCGTATCGTGTTGAGAGATGCGCCGTACTGCCACCGGACTAGCCGAAAGTCGTACCATCGGGACAACACATAACAGGCCGTGCTCTGGATTGACCCAAGGGTGGCAGGCTTTTCCGCAAGATTGTCCCACGATTTTCGTCCACCACTGCCGTACAGTGCTTGGATGCCAAAAAATGCCCCGTGGCTAGCCAAAAGTTGTGCCATCGGGATAACGCACAACAGGCCGCGCCTCAGGATTTCCTGAGGATGGCAATCTTTCTGCAAGATCATCCCGCGATTTTGGTCCACCACTGCTAGACAGTGCTTGGTTGTCGAAAAACGCCCCGTGACTAGCTGAAAGTCGTGCCATCAGGACAATGCACAACAGGCCGTGCCCTGGATTTACCCAAGGATGGTAGGCTTTTTCACAAGATAGTCCCACGATTTTCGTCCAGCGCTGCTGCACAGTGCTTGGATGCCCAAAAATGCCCCATGGCTAGCCGAAAGTTGTGCCATCAGGACAATGCACAATAGGCCATGCCCCAGGGTTTCCCGAGGATGACAGTCTTTTCACAAGATCATCCCATGATTTTGGTCCACCACTGCCGCACAGTATTTTGGTGCCGAAAAATGCCCCGCGACTAGCGTAAAATTGTGCCATCGAGACCATAAACAGTATGTGGCACCATAGACATCCCAAAGGTTCGCTAACCTTCTGCAAGATCGTCCCGCGAATTTGGTCCACCACTGCCGCACAGTGCTTGGTGCCGAAAAATTCCCCGCGACTAGCCTAAAGTTGCGCCATCGGGACCATGCATAGTAAGCGGCACCATGGACTTCCCAAAGGTTTGCCAACCTTCCGCAAGATCGTCCAGCGATTTTCGTCCGCCACTGCCACACAGTGTTTTGGTGCTGAAAAATGCTCCGCGACTAGCCTAAAGTTGTAATATAGGGTCCATGAACAGCATGCGGCACCATCGACTTCCCAAAGGTTTGCCAACCTTCAGCAAGATCGTCCCACGATTTTTGTCCACCACTGCCGCACAGTGTTTTGGTGCCGAAAAATGCCCCGCGACTAGCCTAAAGTTGTGCCATTAGGAACATGCACAGTATGCGGCACCATGGACTTCCCAAAGGTTCGCTAACCTTCCGCAAGATCGTCCCGCGAATTTCGTCCACCACTGCCGCACAGTGTTTTGGTGCCGAAAAATTCCCCGCAACTAGCCTAATGTGTTGCCATCAGGAACATGCATAGGATGCGGCACCATGGACTTCCCAAAGGTTCGCCAACCTTCCGCAAGATCGTCCAGCGATTTTCGTCCACCACTGCCACACAATGTTTTGGTGTCGAAAAATGCCCCGCGACTAGCCTAAAGTTGTAATATCGGGTCCATGAACAGCATGCGGCACCATCGACTTCCCAAAGGTTTGCCAACCTTCCGCAAGATCGTCCCGCGATTTTCGTCCACCGCTGCCGCACAGTGTTTTGGTGCCGAAAAATGCCCCGCGACTAGCCTAAAGTTGTGCCATTAGGAACATGCACAGTATGCGGCACCATGGACTTCCCAAAGGTTCGCCAACCTTCCGCAAGATCGTCCCGCGAAATTCGTCCACCACTGTCGCACAGTGTTTTGGTGCCGAAAAATTCACCGCGACTAGCCTAATGTGTTGCCATCGGGAACATGCATAGTATGCGGCACCATGGACTTCTCAAAGGTTTGCTAATGTTCCGCAAGATCTTCCGGCGATTTTTGTCCACCACTGCCGCACAGTGCTTCGTGCCGAGAAATTCCCCGCGACTAGCCTAAAGTTGTTCCATTAGGATCATGAACAGTATGCAGCACCATGGACTTCCCAAAAAGTCCACCAACCTTCTGCAACATCGTCCCGCGATTTTCGTCCACCACTGCCGCACAGTACTTTGATGCCGAAAAATGCCCAGCGACTAGCCTAAAGTTGTGCCATCGAGACCATGAACAGTATGCAGCACCATGGACTTCTCAAAGGTTCGCCAACCTTCCACAACATCATCCCGCAAATTTCGTCCACCACTGCCGCACAGTGTTTTGGTGCCGAAAAATGCCCCGCGACTAGCCTAAAGTTGTGCCATCGGAATAATGAACAGTATGCGGCACCATGGACTTCCCAAAGGTTCGCCAACCTTCCGAAAGATCGTCCCTTGATTTTCGTCCACCACTGCCACACAGTGCTTTGGTGCCGAAAAATACCCCGTGGCTAGCCTAAAGTTGTGCCATCGGGACCATGAACAGTATGCAGCACCATGGACTTCCCAAAGGTTCGCCAACCTTCTGCAAGATCGTCCTGCGAATTTTGTCCACCACTGCCGCACAGTATTTTGGTGCCGAAAAATTCAACGCGACTAGCCTAATGTGTTGCCATCGGGAACATGCATAGTATGCGGCACCATGGACTTCTCAAAGGTTTGCTAATGTTCCGCAAGATCTTCCCGCGATTTTTGTCCACCACTGCCGCACAGTACTTGGTGCCGAGAAATTCCCCGCGACTAGCCTAAAGTTGTTCCATTAGGATCATGAACAGTATGCAACACCATGGACTTCCCAAAAGTCCACCAACCTTCTGCAACATCGTCCCGCGATTTTCGTCCACCACTGCCGCACAGTACTTTGATGCCAAAAAATGTCCAGCGACTAGCCTAAAGTTGTGCCATCGAGATAATGAACAGTATGCGGCACCATGGACTTCTCAAAGGTTCGCCAACCTTCCACAGCATCGTCCCGCGAATTTCGTCCACCACTGCTGCACAGTGTTTTGGTGCCAAAAAATGCTCCGTGACTAGCCTAAAGTTGTGCCATCGGAATAATGAACAGCATGCGGCACCATGGACTTCCCAAAGGTTCGCCAACCATCCGAAAGATCGTCCCTTGATTTTCGTCCACCACTGTCCCACAGTGTTTTGGTGCAGAAAAATGCCCCACGACTAGCCTAATGTTGTGCCATGGGGAACATGCACAGTATGCGGCACCATGGACTTCCCAAAGGTTCGCCAACCATCCGCAAGATCGTCCCGCGATTTTCGTCCACCACTGTCGCACATTGTTTTGGCGCAGACAAATGCCCCGCGACTAGCCTAAAGTTGTGCCATGGGGAACATGCACAGTATGCAGCACCATGGACTTACCAAAGGTTCGCCAACCATCCGCAAGATCGTCCCGCGAATATCGTCCACCACTGCTGCACAGTATTTTGGTGCCGAAAAATGCCCCGCAACTAGCCTAAAGTTGTGCCATGGGGACCATGCACAGTATGCGGCTCCATGGACTTCCCAAAGGTTCACCAACCTTCCGCAAGATCGTCCAGCGATTTTTGACCACCACTGCCGTACAGTGCTTGGTGCCCAAAAATTCCCTGCGACTAGCCTAAAGTTGTGCCATGGGAAATATGCACAGTATGCGGCACCATGGACTTCCCAAAGGTTCTTCAACCGTCCGCAAGATCGTCCCGCGATTTTCGTCCACCACTTCCGCACAGTATTTTGGCGCAGACAAATGCCCCGTGACTAGCCTAAAGTTGTGCCGTGGAGAACATTCACAGTATGCGGCACCATGGACTTCCCAAAGGTTCGCCAACCCTCCGCAAGATCGTCCAGCGATTTTTGACCACCACTGCCGCACAGTGTTTGGTTGCCGGAAAATCCCCCGCGACTAGCCTAAAGTTGTGCCATCGGGACCATGAACAGTATGCGGCACCATGGACTTCCCAAAGGTTCGCCAACCTTCCGCAATATCGTCCCGCGATTTTTGTCCACCACTGTCCCACAGTGTTTTGGTGCCGAAAAATGCCCCGCGACTAGCATAAAGTTGTGCCATGGGGAACATGAACAGTATGCAGCACCATCGACTTCCCAAAGGTTTGCCAACCATGTGAAAGATCGTCCCTCGATTTTCGTCCACCACTGCTGCACAGTGTTTTGGTGCCGAAAAATGCCCCACGACTAGCCTAAAGTTGCGCCATCGGGAACATGCACAGTATGCGACACCATGGACATCCCAAAGGTTCACCAACCTTCCGCAAGATCGTCCAGCGAATTTCGTCCACCACTGCCGCACAGCGTTTTGGTTCCGAAAAATGCCCCGTGACTAGCCAAAAGTTGTGCCATCGAGACCATGAACAGTATGCGACGCCAGGGACTTCCCAAAGGTTTGCCAACCATCCGCAAGATTGTCCCGTTATTTTTGTCCACCACTGCCGTACTGTACTTGGTGCTGAAAAATTCCCTGTGACTAGCATAAAGTTGTGCCATCGGGACCATGCACAGTAAGCGTCGCCATGGACTTCCCAAAGGTTCGCCAACCTTCTGCAAGATCGTCCAGCGATTTTTGTCCACCACTGCCGCACAGTGCTTCATTGCCGAAAAATGCCCCGCGACTAGCCTAATGTTGTGCCATCGGGGCCATGGACCGTATGCAGCACCACGGACTTGCCAAAGGTTTGCCAACCATCCGCAAGATCGTCCAGCAATTTTCGTCCCGCACTGCCGGACAGTGTTTTGGTGCCGTAAAATACCCCGCGACTAGCCTAAAGTTGTGCCATCGGGAACGTGAACAGTATGAAGCTCCATGGACTTCCCCAAGGTTCGCCAACCATCCGCAAGATCGTCCTGTGATTTTCGTCCACCACTGCCACACAGTATTTTGGTGCCGAAAAATGCCCCGCGACTAGCATAAAGTTGTGCCATGGGGAACATGAACAGTATGCAGCACCATCGACTTCCCAAAGGTTTGCCAACCATGTGAAAGATCGTCCCTCGATTTTCGTCCACCACTGCTGCACAGTGTTTTGGTGCCGAAAAATGCCCCGCGACTAGCCTAAAGTTGCGCCATCGGGAACATGCACAGTATGCGGCACCATGGACATCCCAAAGGTTCGCCAACCTTCCGCAAGATCGTCCAGCGAATTTCGTCCACCACTGCCGCACAGCGTTTTGGTTCCGAAAAATGTCCCGTGACTAGCCAAAAGTTGTGCCATCGAGACCATGAACAGTATGCGGCGCCAGGGACTTCCCAAAGGTTTGCCAACCATCCGCAAGATTGTCCTGTTATTTTTGTCCACCACTGCCGTACTGTACTTGGTGCTGAAAAATTCCCTGTGACTAGCATAAAGTTGTGCCATCGGGACCATGCACAGTAAGCGTCGCCATGGACTTCCCAAAGGTTCGCCAACCTTCTGCAAGATCGTCCAGCGATTTTTGTCCACCACTGCCGCACAGTGCTTCATTGCCGAAAAATGCCCCGCGACCAGCCTAATGTTGTGCCATCGGGGCCATGGACTGTATGCAGCACCATGAACTTGCCACAGGTTCGCCAACCATCCGCAAGATCGTCCAGCAATTTTCGTCCCGCACTGCCGGACAGTGTTTTGGTACCGTAAAATACCCCGCGACTAGCCTAAAGTTGTGCCATCGGGAACTTGAACAGTATGCAGCTCCATGGACTTCCCCAAGGTTCGCCAACCATCCGCAAGATCGTCCCGTGAATTTCGTCCGTCTCTGCTGCACAGTGTTTTGGTGCCGAAAAATGCCCCGCGACTAGCTTAAAGTTGTGCCATCGGGAACATGCACAGTATGCCACACCACGGACTTCCCATAGGTTCGCCAACCTTCCGCAAGATCGTCCCGCGATTTTCGTCCACCACTGCCGCACAGTGCCTGGTTGCCGAAAAATGCACCGCGACTAGCCTAAAGTTGTGCCATGGGGAACATGAACAGTATGCGGCACCATGGACTTCCCAAAGGTTCGCCAACCATCCGAAAGATCGTCTCGCGATTTTCGTGCACCACTGCCGCACAGTGTTTTGGTGACGAAAAATGCCCCGCGACTAGCCTAAAGTTGTGCCATGGGGAACATGAACAGTATGCAGCACCATGGACTTCCCAAAGGTTCCCCAACCTTGCGCAAGATTGTCCCGCAATTTTAGTCCACCAATGCCGCACAGTGCTTAGTTGCCGAAAATGGCCTGGCGACAAGCCTAAAGTTGTGCGATCCGGACCATGCACAGTAAGGGGCACCATAGACTTCCCAAAGGTTCGCAAAACTTCCGCAAAAACGTCCCGTGATTTTCGTCCACCACTGCCGCACACTGATTGGGTGCCGAAAAATGCCCCGCGACTACCCTAAAGTTGTGGCAACCGGACCATCTATAGTATGCAGAACCATGCAC
>CP135543.1:677864-693261 GCA_032402905.1 Khaya senegalensis
TGGTTGGGGAAAAATACCCTGAGACTAGCCCCCATTAGGGGATTGTTATTGGTCTTGCTGAGTTCCTGTACGGCCGGCACGTACTGGCGCAGCATATCGTTCCGAAAGATGCGCTGCACCGCCCTGGATTAGCCAAAAGTCATGCCATTGGAACTAAGCACAGTATACAGCACCCTGGACTTTCCTGAGGTTGGCCGTCTTTTTGTAAGATTGTCCCATGATTTTCGTCCACCCCTGCTGTACAGTGCTTGGTTGCGAAAAATTGGCCTGCAACTAGCCCCCGTTAAGGGATTGTTATTGGTCTCGGCTGTGTTCCTGTACGGTCAGCGTACACTGCTGTAGTGTATCGTGCTGAAAGACACGCCACTCTGCCCCTGGACTAGCTTAAAGTCGTGCCATCAGGACCATGTGCAGTATGCGGCACCCTGGACTTTCCCGAGGTTGGTCGTCTTTCCGCAAGATTGTTTGACGATTTTCGTCCACCACTGCCGTGAAGTGCTTGGTTGCCTAAAAAGGCCCTGCAACTAGGCCCCGTTAGGGGATTGTTATTGGTCTTGGCTGTGTTCCTGTATGGTCGGTGCGCGCTGCTGCAGTGTATCGTGCTGAAAGACATGCCGCTCTGCCCTCGGACTAGCCTAAAGTCGTGCCATCTGAACCACATGCAGTATTTGGCACCCTGGAGTTTCCCGAGGTTGGCTGTCTTTCTGCAAGATTGTCCCACGATTTTTGTCCACCAGTGCCGCACAGTGCTTGGTTGCGAAAAAATGCCCCGCGACTAGCACCCATTAGGGGATTGTTATTGGTTTCGACTGTGTTCCTGTGAGGTCGGCGCGCACTGCCACGGCATATCATGCCAAGAAACAAGCCGCACTACCCCTGGACTAGCCGAAAGTCGTGCCATGGGGACCAGGCACAGCATGCAGCACCCTGTACTTTCCCAAGGTTGGCTGTGTTTTTGCAAGATCGTCCCACGATTTTCGTCCACCACTGCTGCACAGAGCTTGGTTGTGGAAAAACGCCCCGCGGCTAGCCTCCGTCAAGGGCAAAGTTACTGTTTTTGGCTGTGTTCCTGTGCGATCCGTGCACGCTGTGGCTAGGCACTTGCACTCGCAGAGTATCATGTTGAGAGACACGCTGTACTGCCACTGGACTAGCCGAAAGTCGTGCCATCAGGACAACGCACAACAGGCCGCACTCTGGATTTACCTAAGGATGGCAGGCTTTTTCGCAAGATTGTCCCATGATTTTCGTCCACCACTGCCGTACAGTGATTGGATGCCAAAAAATGCCCCATGGCTAGCTGAAAGTTGTGCCATCAGGACCATGCATAGTATGCGGCACCATGCACTTCACAAAGGTTCGCAAACCTTCCGCAAGACCGTCCCGCGGTTTTCGTCCACCACTGCCGCACAGTGCTTAGTTGCCGAAAAAGGCCCGGCGACCAGCCTAAAGTTGTGCCATCAGGACCATCCACAGTATGCTGCACCATGGACTTCCCAACGATTCGCAAACCTTCCGCAAGATCGTCCCACAATTTTCGTGCACCACTGTGGCACAGTGATTGGGTGCCAAAAAAAGCCCCGTGACTATCCTAAAGTTGTGGCGACCGGACCATCTATAGTAAGCAGCACCATGGACTTCCCAAAGGTTTGCAAAACTTCCGCAAGATTATCCCGCGATTTTCGTCCACCACTGCCGCACAGTGCTTAGTTGCCAAAAAAGGCTCGGCGACAAGTCGAAAGTTGTGCCATCAGGCCCATGCACAGTATGCGGCATTATAGATTTTCAAAGGTTAGCAAACCTTCCGCAAGATCATCCCACGATTTTCGTCCACCACTGCCGCACAGGGAGTGGGCGCGAAAAATGCCCTGCGACTAGCCAAAAGTTGTGCCAACCAGACCATCTATAGTATGCGACACCATGCACTTCCCAACGGTTCACAAACCTTTGGCAAGATCGTCCTGCGATTTTCGTCCACCACTGCCGCACAGTGCAGAGTTGCCGAAAAATGCCCGGCGACAAGCCTAAAGTTGTGCCCACCGGACCATCTATAGTATGCGGCACCATTGACTTCCCAAAGGTTCGCAAACCTTCCGCAAGATCGTCCCGTGATTTCCGTCCACCCTTGCTGCACAGTGCTTCATTGCCGAAAAAGGCCCGGCGACCAGCCTAAAGTTGTGCCATCAGGACCATGCATAGTATGCAGCACCATGGACTTCCCAAAGGTTCACAAACCTTCCGCAAGATCGTCCCACGATTTTCGTCCACTACTGCCGCACAGTGATTGGGTGTCGAAAAATGCCGCGCGACAAGCCTAAAGTTGTGCCATCAGGACCATGCATAGTAAGCGGCACCATGGACTTCCCAAAGGTTCTCCAGCCTTCCGCAAGATCGTCCCGCGATTTTCGTCCACCTCTGCCGCACAGTGATTGGGTGCCGAAAAATGCCCCGGCGACCAGCCTAAAGTTGTGCCATGTGGACCATGCACTTCCCAAAGGTTCGCAAACCTTCCGCAAGATCGTCCCGCGATTTTCGTCCACCACTGCTGTACAGTGCCTAATTGCCGAAAAAGGACCGGCGACAAGCCGAAAGTTGTGCCATCAGGACCATCCACAGTATGCGGAACCATGGACTTACCAAAGGTTCCCCTAGCTTCCGCAAGATCATCCCGCGATTTTTGTCCACCACTGAAGCACAGTGATTAGGTGCCAAAAAATGCCCCGCGACAAACCTAAAGTTGTGCCACCAGGACCATGCACAGTAAGTGGCACATGGACTTCCCAAAGGTACGCCAACCTTCTGCAAGATCGTCCCGCGATTTTCGTCCACCACTGCCGCACAGGGATTGGGCGCCAAAAAATGCCCCACGACTAGCCTAGAGTTGTGCCAACCGGACCATCTATAGTATGCGGCACCATGCACTTCCCAAAGGTTTGCAAACCTTCCGCAAGATCGTCCCGCAATTTTAGTCCACCGCTGCCGCACAGTGATTGGGTGCCAAAAAATGCCGCTCGACAAACCTAAAGTTGTGCCATCAGGACCATGCACTGTAAGCGGCACCATGGACTTCTCAAAGGTTCGCCAACCTTCCGCAAGATCGTCCCGCGATTTTTGTCCACCACTGCCACACAGGGATTTGGCGGCGAAAATTGCCCCGCGATTAGCCTAAAGTTTTGCCAACCGGACCATCCATAGTATGCGGCACCATGGACTTCCCAAAGGTTCGAAACCTTCCACAAGATCATCCCGCGATTTTCGTCCACCACTGCCGCACAGTGCTTAGTTGCCGAAAAAGGCCCGGCGACAAGCCTAAAGTTGTGCCATCAGGACCTTGCACAGTATGCGGCATCATGCACTTCCCAAAGTTTTGCAAACCTTCCGCCAGATTGTCCCGCGACTTTAGTCCACCACTGCCATGCAGTGCTTAGTTGTCGAGAAAGGCCCAGCGACAAGCCTAAAATTGTGCCATCCAGACCATGCACAGAAAGCGGCACCATGGACTTCCCAAAGGTTCCCTAACCTTCCGCAAGATCGTCCTGCGATTTTCGTCCACCACTGCCACACAGTGATTGGGTGCCGAAAAATGCACCGTGACGAGCCTAAAGTTGTGCCAACCATACCATCTATAGTATGCAGCACCATGGACTTCCCAAAGGTTCGAAACCTTCCACAAGATCGTCCCGCGATTTTCGTCTACCACTGCCGCACAGGGATTGGGTGCCGAAAAATGCCCCGGCGACCAACCTAAAGTTGTGCCATGTGGACCGTGCACAGTATGCGGCACCATGGACTTCCCAAAGGTTCGCTAACCTTCCGCAAGATCATCCCATGATTTTCGTCCACCACTGCAGCACAATGATTGGGTGCCGAAAAATGCACCGTGACGAGCCTAAAGTTATGCCAACCGGACCATCTATAGTATGCGGCACCATGGACTTCCCAAAGGTTCGAAACATTCCACAAGATCGTCCCGCGATTTTCGTCCACCACTGTTGCACAGTGATTGGGTGCCGAAAAATACCCCGTGACGAGCTGAAAGTTGTGGCAACTGGACCATCTATAGTATGCGGCACCATGGACTTCCCAAAGGTTCGCCAACCTTCCGCAAGATCGTCCCGCGATTTTCGTCCACTACTGCCACACAGTGCTTGGTTGCCGAAAAAGGCCTGGCGACAAGCCTAAAGTTGTGCCACCAGGACCGTGCACAGTTTGCAGCACCATGGACTTCCCAAAGGTTCGCCAACCTTCCGCAAGATCGTCTCGCGATTTTTGTCCACCACCGACGCACAGTGCTTGGTTGCCGAAAAAGGCTCGGCGACAAGCTTAAAGTTGTGCCCACAGGACCATGCATAGTATGCGGCACCATGGACTTCCCAAAGGTTCGCCAACCTTCAGCAAGATTGTCTCGCGATTTTCGTCCACTACTGCCGCACATGGAGTGGGTGCCGAAAAATGCCCCGCGACTAGCCGTAAGTTGTGCCAACCGGACCATCTATAGTATGTGGCACCATGCACTTTCCAAAGGTTCGCAAACCTTCCGCCAAATCGTCCCGCGATTTTCGTCCACTACTGCTGCACAGTGCCTAGTTGCCGAAAAAGGCCCGGCGACAAGCCGAAAGTTGTGCCATCAGGACCACGCACAGTATGCGGAACCATGGACTTCCCAAAGGTTCACCTACCTTCCGCCATATCATCCCGCGATTTTCGTCCACCACTGAGGCACAGTCATTGGGTGCCAGAAAATGCCCGGCGACAAGCCTAAAGTTGTGCCACCAAGACCGTGCACAGTTTGCGGCACCATGGACTTCCCAAAGGTTCGCCAACCTTCCACAAGATCGTCCCGCGATTTTCGTCCACCACTGCCCCACCGTGATTGGGTGCCGAAAAATGCCCCGTGACTATCCTAAAGTTGTTGCAACCGGACCATCCATAGTTTGCGGCACCATGCACTTCCCAAAGGTTCGCAAACCTTCCGCCAAATCGTCCCCAACTTTAGTCCATCACTGCCGTGCAGTGCTTAGTTGCCGAGAAAGGCCCGGCGACAAGCCTAAAGTTGTGCCATCTGGACCATGCACAGTAAGCGGCACCATGGAATTCCCAAAGGTTCCCCAACCTTCCGCAAGATCGTCCCGCGATTTTCGTCCACCACTGCCGGACAGTGATTGAGTGCCGAAAAATGCACCGCGACGAGCCTAAAGTTGTGCCAACCAGACCATCTATAGTATGCGGCACCACGGACTTCCCAACAGTTCGAAACCTTCCACAAGATCGTCCCGCGATTTTCGTCCACGACTGCCGTACAGGGATTGGGTGCCGAAAAATGCTCTGGCGACCAACCTAAAGTTGTGCCATGTGGACCGTGCACAGTAAGCGGCACCATGGACTTCCCAAAGGTTCGCAAACCTTCCACAAGATCGTCCTGCGATTTTCCTCCACCACTGCTGCACAGTGATTGGGTGCCGAAAAATGCCCCGTGACGAGCTGAAAGTTGTGGCAACCAGACCATCTATAGTATGCAGCACCATGGACTTCCCAAAGGTTCGCCAACCTTCCGCAAGATCGTCCCGCGATTTTCGTCCACCACTGCCGCACAGTGCTTGGTTGCCGAAAAAGGCCCAGTGACAAGCCTAAAGTTGTGCCACCAAGATCGTGCACAGTTTGCGGCACCATGGACTTCCCAAAGGTTCGCCAACCTTCCGCAAGATCGTCCTGCGATTTTCGTCCACCACCGCCGCACAGTGCTTGGTTGCTGAAAAAGGCCCGGCGACAAGCCTAAAGTTGTGCCCACAGGACCATGCACAGTATGCGGCACCATGGACTTCCCAAAGGTTCGCCAACCTTCAGCAAGATCGTCCCGCGATTTTCGTCCGCTACTGCAGCACAGGGAGTGGGCGCCGAAAAATGCCCCGCGACTAGCCTAGAGTTCTGCCAATCGGACTATCTATAGTATGCGGCACCATGCACTTCCAAAAGGTTCGCCAAACTTCCACAAGATCGTCTTGCGATTTTAGTCCACCACCGCCGCACAGTGATTGCGTGCCAAAAAATGCCGCGCGACAAACCTAAAGTTGTGCCATCAGGACCATGCACAGTAAGTGGCACCGTGGACTTCCCAAAGGTACGCCAACCTTCCGCAAGATCGTCCTGCGATTTTCGTCCACCACTGCCGCACAATGAGTGGGCGCCGAAAAATGCCCTGCAACTAGCCTAGAGTTGTGCCAACCGGACCATCTATAGTATGCGGCACCATGCACTTCCCAAAGGTTCGTAAACCTTCTGCAAGATCGTCCCGCGATTTTCGTCCACCACTGCTGCACAGTGCCTAGTTGCCAAAAAAGGCCCGGCGACAAGCCGAAAGTTGTGCCATCAGGACCACGCACAGTATGCGGAACCATGGACTTCCCAAAGGTTCACCTACCTTCCGCCAGATCATCCTGCGATTTTCGTCCACCACTGAGGCACAGTCATTGGGTGCCGGAAAATGCCTGGCGACAAGCCTAAAGTTGTGCCATCAGGACCATGCACAGTATGCGGCACCATAGACTTCCGAAAGGTTCGCCAACCTTCCGCAAGATCGTCCCGCGATTTTCGTCCACTACTGCCCCACCGTGATTGGGTGATGAAAAATGCCCCGCGACTATCCTAAAGTTTTTGCCACCGGACCATCCATAGTATGCGGCACCATGCACTTCCGATAGGTTCGCAAACCTTCCGCCAGATCGTCCTGCGACTTTAGTCTACCACTGCCGCACAGTGCTTAGTCGCCGAGAAAGGCCCGGCGACAAGCCTAAAGTTGTGCCATCCGGACCATGCACAGTAAGCAGCACCATGGAATTCCCAAAGGTTCCCCAACCTTTCGCAAGATCGTCCCGCGATTTTCATCCACCACTGCCGTACAGTGATTGGGTGCCGAAAAATGCACCGCAACGAGCCTAAAGTTGTGCCAACCAGACCATCTATAGTATGCGGCACCATGGACTTCCCAAAGGTTCGAAACCTTCCACAAGATCGTCCCGCTATTTTCGTCCACCACTGCCGCACAGGGATTGGGTTGCCGAAAAATGCCCCGGCGACCAACCTAAAGTTGTGCCATGTGGACCGTGCACAGTAAGCGGCACCATGGACTTCCCAAATGTTCGCAAACCTTCCGCAAGATCATCCCACGATTTTCGTCCACCACTGCCGCACAGGGAGGGGGCGCCGAAAAATGCCCCGCGACTAGCCGAAAGTTGTGCCAACCAGACCATCTATAGTATGTGGCTCCATGCACTTCCCAAAGGTTCACAAACCTTCGGCAAGATTGTCCTGCGATTTTTGTCCACCATTGCCGCACAGGGAGCGGGCGCCGAAAAATGCCCCTCGACAAGCCTAAAGTTGTGCCAAGCGGACCATCTATAGTATGCGGCAGCATGCACTTCCCAAAGGTTCGCAAACCTTCCGCTAGATCATCCCGCGATTTTAGTCCACCACTGCCGCACAGTGCTTAGTTGCCGAAAAAGGCCCGGCGACAAGCCTNAGGCCCGGCGACAAGCCTAAAGTTGTGCCACCAGGACCGTGCACAGTTTGCAGCACCATGGACTTCCCAAAGGTTCGCCAACCTTCCGCAAGATCGTCCCGCAATTTTAGTCCACCACTGCCGCACAATGAGTGGGCGCCGAAAAATGCCCTGCAACTAGCCTAGAGTTGTGCCAACCGGACCATCTATAGTATGCGGCACCATTCATTTCTCAAAGGTTCGCAAACCTTCCGCAAGATCGTCCCGCGATTTTCGCCCACCACTGCTGCACAGTGCCTAATTGCCGAAAAAGGCCTGGCGACAAGCCGAAAGTTGTGCCATCAGGACCATCCGCAGTATGCGGAACCATAGACTTACCAAAGGTTCGCCTACCTTCCGCAAGATCATCCCGCGATTTTTGTCCACCAATGAGGCACACTGATTGGGTGCCAAAAAATGCCCCGCGACAAACGTAAAGTTGTGCCATCAGGACCATGCATAGTAAGTGGCACCATGGACTTCCCAAAGGTACGCCAACCTTCTGCAAGATCATCCCGCGATTTTCGTCCACCACTGCCGCACAGGGATTGGGCGCCGAAAAATGCCCTGCGACTAGCCTAGAGTTGTGCCAACCGGACCATCAATAGTATGCGGCACCATGCACTTCCCAAAGGTTCGCAAACCTTCCGCAAGATCATCCAGCAATTTTCGTCCACCACTGCCGCACAGTGCTTGGTTGCCGAAAAAGGCCCGGCGACAAGCCTAAAGTTGTGCCCACAGGACCATGCACAGTATGCGGCACCATGGACTTCCCAAAGGTTCGCAAACCTTCCGCAAGATTGTCCTGCGATTTTCATCCACCACTACTGCACAGTGCTTAGTTGCCGAAAAAGGCCCGGCGACAAGCCTAAAGTTGTGCGATCAGGACCTTGCACAGTATGCGGCACCATGCACTTCCCAAAGGTTCGTAAACCTTCCGCAAGACCGTCCCGTGGTTTTTGTCCACCACTGCCGCACAGCGCTTAGTTGCCGAAAAAGGCCCGGCGACCAGCCTAAGGTTGTGCCACCAGGACCATCCACAGTATGCGGCACCATGGACGTCCCAACGATTCGCAAACCTTCCGCAAGATCATCCAGCGATTTTCGTCCACCACTGCCGCACAGTGCTTGGTTGCCGAAAAAGGCCCGGCGACAAGCCTAAAGTCGTGCCCACAGGACCATGCACAGTATGCGGCACCATGGACTTCCCAAAGGTTCGCAAACCTTCCGCAAGATCGTCCTGCGATTTTCATCCACCACTACCGCACAGTGCTTAGTTGCCGAAAAAGGCCCGGCGACAAGCCTAAAGTTGTGCGATCAGGACCTTGCCTAGTATGCGGCACCATGCACTTCCCAAAGGTTCATAAACCTTCCGCAAGACCGTCCCGCGGTTTTCGTCCACCACTGCCCCACAGTGTTTAGTTGCCGAAAAAGGCCCGGCGACCAGCCTAAGGTTGTGCCACCAGGACCATCCACAGTATGCGGCACCATGGACATCCCAACGATTCGCAAACCTTCCGCAAGATCGTCCCGCGATTTTCGTGCACCACTGCCGCACAGTGATTGGGTGCCAAAAAATGCCCCACGACTATCATAAAGTTGTGGCGACCGGACCATCTATAGTATGCAGCACCATGGACTTCCCAATGGTTCGCAAAACTTCCGCAAGATTGTCCCGCGATTTTCGTCCACCACTGCCGCACAGTGCTTAGTTGCCAAAAAAGGCCCGGCGACAAGCCGAAAGTTGTGCCATCAGGCCCATGCACAGTATGCGGCATCATAGACTTCCCAAAGCTTAGCAAACCTTCCGCAAGATAGTCCCGCGATTTTCATCCACCACCGCCGCATAGGGAGTGGGTGCCGAAAAATGCCCCGCGACTAGCCGAAAGTTGTGCCCACCGGACCATCTATAGTATGCGGCACCATGGACTTCCCAAAGGTTTGCAAACCTTCCGCAAGATCGTCCCGTGATTTCCGTCCACCCTTGCCGCACAGTGCTTCGTTGCCGAAAAAGGACCGGCGACCAGCCTAAAGTTGTGCCATCAGGACCATGCACAGTATGCGGCACCATGGACTTCCCAAAGGTTCGCAAACCTTCCGCAAGATCGTCCCGCGATTTTCGTCGACCACTGCCGCACAGTGATTGGGTGCCGAAAAAGGCCCGGCGACAAGCCTAAGTTGTGGCATCAGGACCATGCACAGAAAGCGGCACCATGGACTTCCCAAAGGTTCACCAACCTTCCACAAGATCGTCCCACGATTTTCGTCCACCACTGCCGCACAGGGAGTGGGCGCCGAAAAATACCCCGCGACTAGCCGAAAGTTGTGCCATCAGGACCATGCATAGTAAGTGGCACCATGGACTTCCCAAAGGTACGCCAACCTTCCGCAAGATCATCCTGCGATTTTTGTCTACCACTGCCGCACAGGGATTGTGCACCGAAAAATGCCCCGCGACTAGCCTAGAGTTGTGCTAACCGGACCATCTATAGTATGCGGCACCATGCACTTCCCAAAGGTTTGCAAACCTTCCGCAAGATCGTCCCGCAATTTTAGTCCACCGCTGCCGCACAGTGATTGGGTGCCAAAAAATTCCACTCGACAAACCTAAAGCTGTGCCATCAGGACCATGCACCGTAAGTGGCACCATGGACTTCCCAAAGGTTCGCCAACCTTCCACAAGATCGTCCCGCAATTTTCGTCCACCACTGCCGCACAGGGATTTGGCGGCAAAAAATGCCCCGCGACTAGCCTAAAGTTTTGCCAACCGGACCATCTATAGTATGCGGCACCATGGACTTCCCAAAGGTTCACAAACATTCCGCATGATCGTCCCGCGATTTTCGTCCACCACAGCCGTACAGTGCTTAGTTGTCGAAAAAGGCCCGGCGACAAGCCTAAAGTTGTGCCATCAGGACCATACACAGTATGCGGCACCATGGACTTCCCAAAGGTTCGCCAACCTTCCGCAAGATCGTCCCACGATTTTCGTCCACCACTGCCGCACAGTGATTGGGTGCCAAAAAATGCCGCGCGACAAGCCTAAAGTTGTGCCATCAGGACCATGTACAGTAAGCGGCACCATGGACTTGCCAAAGGTTCGCAAACCTTCCGCAAGATCGCCCCATGATTTTCGTCCACTACTGCCACACAGTGATTGCGTGCCGAAAAATGCCGCGCGACAAGCCTAAAGTTGTGGCATCAGGACCATGCACAGAAAGCGGCACCATGGACTTCCCAAAGGTTCCCCAACCTTACGCAAGATCGTCCTGCGATTTTTGTCCACCTCTGCCGCACAGTGATTGGCTGCCGAAAAATGCCCCGGCGACCAGCCTAAAGTTGTGCCATATTGACCATGCACTTCCCAAAGGTTCGCAAACCTTCCGCAAGATCGTCCCGCGATTTTTGTCCACCACTGCCGCACAGTGCTTAGTTGCCGGAAAAGGCCCGGCGACAAGCCTAAAGTTGTGCCATCAGAACCATCCACAGTATGTGGTGCCGTGGACTTCCCAAAGGTTCGCCAACCTTCCGCAAGATCGTCCTGCGATTTTTGTCCACCACTGCCGGACAGGGAGCGGGCGCNCCCGCGACAAGCCTAAAGTTGTGCCAACCGGACCATCTATAGTATGCGGCACCATGCACTTCCCAAAGGTTTGCAAACCTTCCGCCAGATCGTCCTGCGATTTTAGTCCACTACTGCCGCACAGTGCTTCGTTGCCAAAAAAGGCCCGGTGACAAGCCTAAAGTTGTGCCATCAGGACCATGCACAGTATGCGGCACCGTGGACATCCCAATGGTTCGCTAACCTTCAGCAAGATCGTCCCGCGAATTTTGTCCACCACTGCCGCACAGGGAGTGGGCGCCGAAAAATGCCCCGCGACTAGCCTAAAGTTGTGCCAACTGGACCATCTATAGTATGCGGCACCATGGACTTCCCAAAGGATCGCAAACCTTCCGCAAGATCGTCCCGCGATTTTCGTCCACCACTGCCGTACAGTGATTAGTTGCCGAAAAAGGCCCGGCGACAAGCCTAAAGTTGTGCCATCAGGACCATGCACAGTATGTGGCACCATGGACTTCCCAAAGGTTCGTAAACCTTCCGCAAGATCGTCCCGCGATTTTCGTCCACCAATGCTGCACAGTGCTTAGTTGCCGGAAAAGGCCCGGCGACAAGCCTAAAATTCTGCCATCAGGACCATGCACAGTATGTGGCACCATGGACTTCCCAAAGGTTTGCAAAGCTTCCGCAAGATCGTCCTGCGATTTTTGTCCACCACTGCCGGACAGGGAGCGGGCGCCGAAAAATGCCCCGCGACAAGCCTAAAGTTGTGCCAACCGGACCATCTATAGTATGCAGCACCATGCACTTCCCAAAGGTTCACAAACCTTCCACAAGTTCATCCCGCGATTTTCATCCACCACCGCCGCACAGTGCTTAGTTGCCGAAAAAGGGCTGGTGACAAGCCTAAAGTTGTGCCATCCAGACCATGCACAGCAAGCGGCACCATGGACTTCCCAAAGGTTCGCTAACCTTCACCAAGATCATCCTGCGATTTTCGTCCACCAATGCCGCACAGGGAGCGGGCACCGAAAAATGCCCCGCGAGAAGCCTAAAGTTGTGGCAACTGGACCATCTATAGTATGCGGCACCATGCACTTCCCAAAGGTTCGCAAACCTTCCGCCAGATCGTCCTGCGATTTTAGTCCACCACTGCCGCACAGTGCTTAGTTGTCGAAAAAGGCCCGACGACAAGCCTAAAGTTGTGTTATCAGGACCATCCACAGTACGCGGCACCATGGACTTCCCAAAGGTTCGCAAACCTTCCGCAAGATCGTCCCGAGATTTTCGTCCACCACTGCTGCACAGTGATTGGGCGCTGAAAAATGCCCCGCAACTATCCTAAAGTTGTGGCAACCGGACCATCTATAGTATGCGGCGCCATGGACTTCCCAAAGGTTTGCAAACCTTCCACAAGATCGTCCCGCGATTTTCATCCACCACTGCAGCACAGTGCTTACTTGCCGAAAAAGGCGCGGCGACAAGCTGAAAGTTGTGCCATCAGGACCATGCACAGTATGCGGCACCATGGACTTCCCAAAGGCTCGCCAACCTTCTGCAAGATCGTCCCGCGATTTTCGTCCACCACTGCCGCAGAGTGATTGGGTGCAAAAAAGTGCACCGCAACGAGCCTAAAGTTGTGGCAACTGGACCATCTATAGTATGCGGCACCATGGACTTCCCAAAGGTTTGCAAACCTTCCGCAAGATTGTCCCGTGATTTTCGTCCACCACTGCCGCACAGTGCTTCGTTGCCAAAAAAGGCCCGGCGACAAGCCTAAAGTTGTGCCATCAGGATCATGCACAGTATACGGCACCATGGACTTCCCAAAGGTTCGCCAACCTTCAGCAGGATTGTCCCGCGATTTTCGTCCACCACTCCCGCATAGGGAGTGGTCGCTGAAATATGCCCCGTGACTAGCCGTAAGTTTTGCCAACCGGACCATTTACAGTATGTGGCACCATGGACTTCCCAAAGGTTCGCAAACCTTCCGCAAGATCATCCCGCGATTTTAGTCCACCACTGCCGCACAGGGAGTGGGCTCCGAAAAATGCCCCGTGACTATCTTGAAGTTGTGGCAACCTGACCATCTATAGTATGCGGCACCATGCACCTCCCAAAGGTTCGCCTACCTTCCGCAAGATCATCCCGCGATTTTCGTCCACCACTGAGGCAGTCTTTGGGTGCCGGAAAATGCCCGGCGACAAGCCTAAAGTTGTGCCACCAGGACCATACACAGTATGCTACACCATGGACTTCCCAAGGGTTCGCAACCCTTCCGCAAGATCGTCCCGCGATTTTCGTCCACCACTGCCGCACAGTGCTTAGTTGCCGAAAAAGGCCCAGCGACAGGCCTAAAGTTGTGCAACCAGGACCATGCACAGTATGCGGCACCATGGACTTGCCAAAGGTTCACAAACCTTCCGCAAGATCGTCCCGCGATTTTGGTCCACCACTGCCGCACAGTGATTGGGTGCCGAAAAAAGCCCGGTGACAAGCCTAAAGTTGTGCCCACCGGACCATATATAGTATGTGGCACCATGCACTTCCCAAAGGTTTGCAAAACATCTGCAAGATCGTCCTGCGTGTTTCGTCCACCACTGCCGCACAGTGCTTAATTGTCGAAAAAGGCCCGACGACAGGCCTAAAGTTGTGCCATCAGGACCATGCACAGTATATGGCACCGTGGACTTCCCAAAGGTTCGCCAACCTTCCGCAAGATCGTCCTGCGATTATCGTCCACCACTGCTGCACAGTGATTGGGTGCCGAAAAATGCCACGCGACAAGCCTAAAGTTGTGGCATCAGGACCATGCATAGAAAGCGGCACCATGGACTTCCCAAAGGTTTGCCAACCTTCAGCAAGATCGTCCCATGATTTTTGTCTACCACTGCCGCACAGCGAGTGGGCGCCGAAAAATGCCCCACGACAAGCCTAAAGTTGTGCCAACCGGACCATCTATAGTATGTGGCGCCATGCACTTCCCAAAGGTTCGCAAACTTTCTGCCAGTTCGTCCCGCGATTTTCGTCCACCACTGCCGCACAGTGCTTAGTTGCCGAAAAAGGCCCGGCGACAAGCCTAAAGTTGTGCCATCAGGAGCATGTACAGTAAGCGGCACCATGGACTTCCCAAAGGTTCCCCAACCTTACGCCAGATCGTCCCGTGATTTCCGTCCACCACTGCCGTGCAGTGATTGGGTGCCAAAAAATGCCGTACGACAAGCCTAAAGTTGTGCCATCAGGACTATGCACAGTAAGTGGGACCATGGACTTCCCAAAGGTTCGCCAACCTTCCGGAAGATCGTCCCGCGATTTTCGTCCACCACTGAGGCACAGTGATTGGGTGCCGGAAAATGCCCCGCGACAAGCCTAAAATTTTGCCAACTGGACCATCTATAGTATGCGCCACCATGGACTTCCCAAAGGTTCGCAAGCCTTCCGCATGATAGTCCCGCGATTTCCGTCCACCACTGCCGCACAGTGCTTAGTTGCCGAAAAAGGCCCGGCGACAAGCTTAAAGTTGTGCCTTCAGGAGCATGCACAGTATGCGACACCATGCACTTCCCAAAGGTTCGCAAACCTTCCGCAAGATCGTCCCGTGATTTTCCTCCACCACTGCCGCACAGTGATTGGGTGCCGAAAAATGCCCCACGACGAACCTAAAGTTGTGCCATCTGGAGAACGCACAGTATGCAGCACCATGCACTTCCCAAAGGTTTGCCAACCTTCTGCAAGAATTTCCCACAATTTTCGTCCACCACTGAGGCACAGTCATTGGGTGCAGGAAAATGCCCCACGACTAGCCTAAAGTTGTGCCAACCGGACCATCTACAGTATGCGGCACCATGCACTTCCCAAAGGTTCCCAAACCTTCCGCAAGATCGTCCCATGATTTTCATCCACCACCGCCGCACAGTGCAGAGTTGCCGAAAATGGCCCGGTGACAAGCCTAAAGTTGTGCCCACCGGACCATCTCTAGTATGCGGCACCATGCACTTTCTAAAGGTTTGCAAACCTTCCGCAAGATCGTCCCACGATTTTCGTCCACCCTTGCCGCACAGTCATTAGATGCAGGAAAATGCCCCACGACTAGCCTAAAGTTGTGCCAACCGGACCATCTATAGTATGCGCCACCATGCACTTCCCAAAGGTTCCCCAACCTTCCGCAAGATCGTCCCGCGATTTTCATCCACCACTGCCGCACAGTCATTGGGTGCCGAAAAATGCCCCGCAACTAGCCTAAAGTTGTTCTAACCAGACCATCTATAGTATGCGGCACCATGGACTTCCCAAAGTTCCGCCAA